>JAQZBX010085019.1:0-13181 GCA_029593785.1 Cabassous unicinctus | reverse complement strand
AAAAAAAAAAAAAAAAAGAAAGAAAGGTGGAAAATGGGTTCCCAATAAAATGGAATTTTAGGACAACAAAAGTCTAAAAGGCCATAAGAGAGAAATAGCACTATTGCCATTTAAAAGATGGCCAGTTACTTGCATTTTTTGGCATTGTTAAGCTCTGAATCTAGGTTTTCCTCGGAATTCCACACAGAGCATACACTACACAACAATTTTATCATAAAATACCCGCTTTTGCATACATTTTAGGACAAGCCATCACCAGAAACAAATCAATGCAAATACATCAGGGGCTGAACAATCTCAGTAGTGGGTGGCACACATTTTGCAGAATTCTGTCAAACAAAGGGACTGAATAGGTCATGGGCAAAGCAAATGAGAGTTAAGGAATGAGATACTTTAAATATTAATAATTAAATCAGACATGGTCTGTATTTTCTGCAAAAGAAAATTAACATTTAGTAATATGCTAACACATTTTCTCTCCAAAGAGATTAGTGCACTGGCAAAGTATTCCTGTAGCAGAGGAGAGCTGTGGACAGGAGGTACCTAAAACCCCCAGCCTTGCAGATCTAAGGTGACAATGGCCTTCACTGATCACTCCCTTTGCCCAGAGGTCCAGAAAGAACTTGCAGCATGATCACCTGCCTGCTTTATTTCCACTTTAAGCAGCAAACTTTAAGGAGCCAAAGAGTAATCCCCGGTGGACAAGGGGAGCAGAGAAGAGAAACATGTTAAACGTAAACTTAAAAGACAGTAAAATGGGACACAACCCACATTCAAATTCCAAAGATGTGGGCAAGTCCCCAAAAGCAGTTGAAGCTTAAAAACACTAGACACACCTCATTTCCCAGAAAAACACAATACATAGAAATTTGGGGGATAATTAGAAGAATTGTCAGAGAAATGTTCAATGAAAAGTGAGTTCTTTAACTCAGATATCTCAGGGTTGAAATACACCCTCTATTTATCCGGCCAACAATGCCTCTTGCTTTTTAGCCAGGATGCATTGGTCAGTGACACCAAATGGCTTTACAGAGCACCCTACCTGCTGGGCCACCATCGGGGCCTCTGAGGGTTCAAGCAGCCCTGCAAGGGCCTCTGAACAGCAGGGGCCAAAGGTTCCCAGGTCTGGCCCTTCCTTCCCAAACACCATGTCACGCACATAAAATCTCCTGTCATGTTACATTGTATGTTTTGAAATATGGAAGCATATTCTAAATACTCTTCTCTGCCACGATTTCACATTAGCTTAAAATTCAATTCAGTCTTTCCATTTCTCTACTGAGGTCTCCACCTCCACGTATTACATAAAAACACCTTCTCCAGCTTGCGCAAAACTGGGGCGCCCTGACGGTATGGATGGTGTCTTTAACCGCTAGTGACAAGGCGGCCAGGGCTGCCCGTGGAGAAACTGCGCAGAGCGTGTGCTGCAACGTGGGCTTCAGCCTTTTAATCTCAGGGCTGGAATATCAGGTGAGACGACCGGCCCGTACGGCCCTCTGTCCTCTTTGACTCGCATGAGGGCGTGCTGCGCCGTCGCCTTGAGTCTGGAGCTGTTGTCATTTCTGGGAGAAGAGTAATAGACATGCAGGTATCAGAAGGATGCCTTGCTATCTAATATTTGGTTTCAGAGTGAACAACTATGAAAAGATAGTTATTTCAAGAACTAAAAATACTAGAAAATCATTATTCAATTCCTTTGCGATGGAAATAATCATTATGTTGCACTATGAAGCTCTTTGTTTTTGGAGGTTCTGGAAGCTTGAAGTCTGAAATCAAGCTGGTGACAGGCCTTTTCCCCTCTTTAGACTCGAGAATCACTGAGAGAATTTGACAAGTTTGGCAAGGTTTAAAAAAAAAAAGTGACCGATGTATAAAGGAGGAAGAGCTCTGCAGAAAGCATCGATGGCTTCAAAGAGAACAGGAAAGAATGTGAAAGAATAAAGGAGAAATAAATGAAAAGAGTTCACTGCTTCTGGTATTAGTAAGTAGACAGTTTTCTGCCTTGCACAAAGTCCGGTGATTCAGAGAGCAAGGCTGTGAAGGTGGAGAGCCTGGGTTTAAGTCCCGGTGCCACCACTCAACGACTGCTAAAAAGAACCCATAATTTTATAGGCTCCTCAGACCTGGATATCTCTTAGACTTTGGTGATGCAAAATCCAAGAGCAGGTGGTGAGTTTTGCTGAGTGATAAAACAACCTACACAGATGTTTTGCTTCTGTGGTGCATCTGGGTATAAAAAACAGACTGTCAGAGAGCTTTGCAGAATTGGAAAGTCATTAAAAAACTGGAACTTGCCTTATTTTCAGAAAATAGTTTGTGGCAAAATGTAACTATCCCAGCTAAGAATATTATAAACATAAAAATATGTGCAAAAAATGATCTAATCCTAACTGTCTGCAGGGGAAACACAGTGAGTATGGAGGAAAGCGTTTTGTTAAGACATAAAGAGAAGTAGGGCCCCACCCTGATGAAGACGGTGGAGTGAGCTGCTCTAGTGCTCCATCACCCCACAGAAGCTCGGAACAACCAGCAAGAACTGGTAGAAACATCTTTCTGAAAGCTCCAGAAAACAGATAAAGGATTTCAGTAACAGGGCAAGTGCTGAATCAAGGAAAAGGCAACTTAAAAGTGGTAGGCTGTCCTGGCACCCTAGCCGGTCATTTCACCATCACCACAAGCTCAGTGTGGAAAGAGCCTATGCTCCCAGTGTGGGTCCCTAGGCCCGGTTCTGGATGGAGCAGAGTAAACCTTGTGCATATACTGGGAGCATGTATGTCTGTGCCAGTGTGTCTGGTGGCAGCCAGAAGGTATGAACCAGGTCACTCGTCAGGGCCTCACCATCCCAGAACTTAGCCTGCACATAGAAGGCAGCTCGCAAAATGCTGTAGGAGAAAAGTCAAATGGAAGCTGCTTGGGGCAAAGGTTTGGTGGCTGTGAGACAGAGTGCAGTGCTTGGGATTGTGGGGAAACGCTGTTTCCTAGGAAGAGGGGACACTCTTACCTGTGTAAATGGGGGAATCCCTAGGTCCAGGCACACATGCCCAGGACAAGATGCATGCACGGAAAGGACTGGGGAGGACCCTACACTTTTGCCTTGAGCTATTCCCTAAACTCATTGTTAGGACAGGAAAGCCCTAAAGGAGAGCTCTCACACAGGCCAATCTGCAAAGACTGGGAAAAGTTTTTCTTTTTTTCCTCTTGCTGCTTTTTTTTCTATTAGCACCTGGAATTCAAGAAAAGCTCTGGCATAATTGGATACAACTTTGAGGAAGAGATGCCTCTGAATCTAAAATTCAGTGAAAAGACATTAAAATATCAAAATGTCCAGGTTGCAATAAAACATTACAAAATATGCAAAGAAATAGGAAATGATAGCCCATGCAAAGGAAAAGATTAAAGCATTAGAACTCATGAATGAGGAGGACCAGATCTGAGACATCCTAGGCAAAGGCTTTGAAAAATGATCCTAAATATGCTCAAAGAGCTAAAGTAAAACTTGGGCAAAGAACTACACCACAGTAGAAAAATGATGGATGAACACAAAAAGAATATCAATAGGTAGAAATTATGAAAAGGAACCAAACAGAGCAGAACACAGTATCAAAAATAAAAAATTCCTTAGAGGGATTCAACAGCAGAAGAAACAGTCAACTTGAAGATGTCAATTGAAATCATTCATTCTGAGTAGCAGAAAGAAGAAAGAAGGAAGAAAAGTGAACAGAGTCTGAGGAGCCCGAGGGACATAATCGAGCATACCAATATGTGGGAATCCCATAAGGAGAAGAAAGAGAATATTTGAAGAACTAATGGCTGAAAACTTCCCCAATTTAAAGAAAGATATGAATATACACATCCAAGATGCTCAACAAACTCCAAACAGGATAAACCCAAGTAGACCCACACTGTACTGTAATCAAACTGTTGAGACCAAAGATAGAGAACTCTGAGAGCCACGAGAGAGAAGCAATGTGCCACATACAAAGAAACCTCAGTAAGATTACTTACCAGATAAGTAATAAGATAATTTCTCGTTGGAAACCAAGGAGGCAAGAAGGCAGTGGAATGAAATATTTAAAGTGCTGCAAGGGAAAAAATGCCAACCAAAATTCTCTATCCAGAAAAAAATGGCTTTCAAAAATGAGATTAAGACATTCCTAGATAAACAAAATCTGAGGTAGTTTGTCACCACTAGACTGACCCTACAAAAATGCTAAAGAGAGGTATACAGTTGAATGGAAAGGACAGTAGTTAATAGATCAAAGACACACAAAGAAATAAAGATCTCCAGTAGTGACGTGGGTAAATACAAATGCCAGCATTATTGGTTTGTAATTCTACTTTTTCCTTCCTACTGGATCTAAAATGCAAATGCAAAAAAATTAATGATAAATACATGGTTTTGGAAAAACAAAACAAAAAATCTTCTCCAGTAATCAGTGTTTCTGTCAACTACACGGGGAGCCCCATGGTCAGCCTCTTTGTTGTCTAGGAGAACCAGTTAGGTGTTTTTTTTTTTGAGGTAGCAGGGGCCAGGGATTGAACCTGGGACCTCATATGTGGGAAGCTGGCACTCAATCACTGAGCCACATGGGCTTCCCTGAGTTGGTTTTTTTCAGTTGTTTTGCTTGTTGTTCGTTTTTGTTTTTTTTCAGGAGGCACCGGGAACCGAACCCGGGACTTTCTATGTGGGAGGCAGGAGCTTAACCGCTTGAGCCACATCCGCTCCCCACAACTAGGCATTCATACTGCTCTGCTGCCAGGTGAAAGCTCCTAATTCAAAGGCACTGGAAAAGAAGTGAAACTTCTGCAACGTGCACTTTTTAAGAGGAGGTGCTTTTTGCTTGTGAAAAGAAACCAGTTTCTATGTAAAACAGGATGTGGGTTACTGACGGCCACGTTTCTTGCCTGTATCTTCTCTCTATCCCTTTCTACTGGCTTCTTCCCATCAGCATTTAAACATCCACAGTCTTTCCTCATCTTAAAAAGCTGTCTGAATAGTTCTCTCTGCCCACCCTTTTTGCAGACAAACTTCTTGAAAGAGTGGCCTTTATCCACTTCCCCAGTTCTGCAACCCCTCAGTCCACTCCTACGCAAGCTGCTCCTCCACCGCCCCACAAAACCGTTCTTGCCAACTTTACCAATGCGTTCCACGTCACCGACCTAGTCCTTCTTTGACAACTCCTAGCAGCCTCCGTGAGGGCTGAAATCCCCTCCTCTTGACATCGTCTTCCCTCAGGTACCACGACACAGAACTCTCCTGGTCAGCTTGTTCTTTTCTCCTGAGCTGTCAACTTCTAAGCTTTCTTAGGACTTGGTCCTAGCCCTTTGTCCAGCCCCTCCTTTCCTACCAGTGGGGCCTCAGCTACTTCCAGGAACTCCATTTCCTCCTTGTTGAGTTTGAAACCCAGCCAAGACCTTACTTGGGGAATTCCAGACCCATATATCCAGCTGCCTGTCTGAAATTTCCCCTTGGATATCTCAGGAATCTCATACTCAGTGTGTTCAAACCCAAATTCCTGATTTTCTTCCCAAACCTTGATGATCCCTAACTCAGCCAATGGCACAAACATCCGCCCAGGAACCCTTTGCACCTCCTTTTCCCTGCCTCCCCACATCCCACCCATCACCAAGCACAATCCATTCTTGCTCCTCAGGATCTCACAGATGCAGCCACACTTCTTCTCCCCTCTGTCCCACCTTGCCAAGCTCCCCCTTCTCCCCTGGCACCTTGCTCGTCAGCTCCTGCAGCAAGCCTTCTCTCCCCTGGGACTCCCCATCTCATCCTGACTTCCCCTGAGCTACATCTCTGATCATATTTCTCCCCTGCTGAAAACCCACCAATGGCTGCCCATCGCTGTCAAGGAGAGATTCAGATTCCTTGCTGTGATCCTGCCAGGGGCAGGCTGAGCAGATGCCAAGGAAGCAGGAGGCTGGAGCTTGGCATGGCCCTTACCTGACAGGAGGATTGGGACACACTCCTGCAAGAGATGATGACAAGACAAGCAAAACCTTCACCCAAGGCATTAGCTTCAGGTTCACCAGGCAGGGACGTGATTATTCTGCTTAGGCCACTGCAGAGACATCACCAGTGTCATCGTCATCTTCACTGACATCAGAGTCATCGGCTTCAACAGCATCAGATTATCAGAGCTACTCTTTATTGAACTCTGGCCATATGCCGGGCACCGGAATCAGATGCCTTCTAGACATGGCCTCATTGACCTCCACTGCCCCGAGACTCAGCAAGAACATGGAAGTGTCCCCAACCCCACAACCAGTAAGACAAATTAATTTTTGTCATAACCCACAGCCTGAGACTTCAAGGACTGTGCACACGGCCTCTTTGGGATCTGAGAGCTGGAGGAGTCCCCAGATGTCATCGTGTGTGTGGTGGTTTGGATCGATCCATCCCTGTGTGTACCAAGTGTAAGGAGGACCATTTGATGAGGTGACCTCAGTGAAGCTGTGACCCACCTCCTTCAGGATGGGTTTAATCCTGTGACTGGAGTCCTTTATTAAACATTTTTAAAATTTATTTCTCCCTCCCCCTCATTGTTTTTGTGCTTGTTGTCTGCTCTCTGTGTCTGTTCGTTGTGTGTTCATTTTCTTTCTAGGAGGCACCAGGAACCAAACCCGGGATGTCCCATGTGGGATGGAGGCACCCAATGGCTTGAGCCACCTCCACTCCCTGGAGTCCTTTATAAGAGAATGAAATTCCAACATAGAGAGAGAAAGCCACAGAGGGTGCAGTCAGAAGCTGAAACCAACAGAACCTGGAAGACAAGGGAGGCCAGAAGAGGCCGCCATGTGCATTGCCATGTGGCAAGCTAAGGGCCAAGAATCTCCAGCAGCCAGCCCCAGAATGCCGCAGTCTGTGGGGAGAAAGTCTTGATGATGTCTTGATTTGGACTTTCTTTAACCTCAAAACCATAAGCTAATGAATTCCCATTGTTTAACCTGACCCATTTCATGGTACTTGCTCGAGCAGCCTAGGAAGCTAAAACGGCATGGCGCTCCCTTTTCTTTGCACTGAAGGGGAGAGGAGGCCCAGAGAGGGGTGGGGCAAGGGCACAAAGCAGGTCAAAGACAGACCTCCCAGCCCAAAGCCGCTTCCTCGGCTGGGGGACTGCTAGGGCTGAGGTGCTGGAGTAAGAGAAGGCTGGGGGGAGAGATGGGTGGGGACTCCAGGTGAGGGGAAGGGGAGAGGGTGCCTTAAGATCCCTGGGGGCAGGGAGGACAGTGGGGTCAGGCGAGAAGAAGCCTGAGAGAGTCTGAGCCGTGTGTGTGCACATGGACACATGTATGTGTGTAATGGTGCTATGGGGAGGGAAGGCAGGGAATAAACATTGCTCCCCCCCCCAAAAAAAAGGTCTGGAGAGAGGGGGAGCACATGGAAGCCTCTGAAGTTTCCTAACCTGGGGGAGGCTGACCCAAGGCACTGAGGCCTTGACGGATGAAGGGAGATGAGAAAAGGCTGGAAACAGGAAGAGGGGAGGCTGCTTGGCTCCCCTCCCAAGGCCTTTGAGAGGCCTGAGAGGAAGTTCAAAGGGGAGGACAGCTCAATAGGAGGAAGGAGTGGCCACAGGTGGATGGGCCATTCATTCAACAAATATTTACTCAGCACCTACCTCGGGCAGGCTCTGTTTCAGTGACTGCGGAGCCAGCGGTGGCCAAGCCCCGCACGGCCCCGCCCTCTAGGAGCTCACACCAGGAACACAATCACACTATTCTTTAGCACACTGCAATCCTGATCCATGCTGAGGCGTTCAGAGGAGAGGCTCGGCTGGCTGGTGGGAGAGTGGGAAGGAGTCCCGATGAGGTGAGGGGTAAGGGAGCGGGCACGGGAAGGCCTGACGCCGGATGAGCTGGAGAGGGAGGCTGGGGCGCCAGGGCTGCAGAGGCCACTGAAGGTCCTGAACTTTGCTCCAAGGGTAACCAGACGTCACTGGAGGGGTTTTGGCTGGGAAGTGACATGATTCTAATTGTTTTGAAAGGACATCTCTCGCTGTGATGTCAGAAAGCATGAGATTCACCAGAGAGCAGCTTAGAGTTTGTGAAAGGGGTGGAGGCAAAAGATGATGGTGGCATGGCCTTGGGGAGGTGGGGAAAGGATGGAGAGAGACCCCGGGAAACAGCCAACAGGACCTGGAGGTGGTTTGGGTTTAGAGTGGTCGGGGTGGCTGAGGCTGCTGGGCATCCGCTGCGCCCCTCAGTGGCAGGTCTTGGGGACGACCCCAGTCAGCGTTGGGCACGTAGAACTTTAGGTGCCCAAAGACATGGGTGTAGCAAAGTGCCACAAACTGGGTGGTTTGAACAACGCAAATTTAGTCTCTCACATTTCTGGAGGCTGGAAGTCCAAAGTCAAGGTGCCAGCAGGACCATGCCCCTCCAGAGGCTCCAAGGGAGGCCCTCCCTCGCCTCCTCCAGCTCCTGGCGGCTTACCGGCTTTCCTTGGCGCTCCTTGGCTTGAACCTGCGTCACTGCCATCCCTGCCTCCCTCCTCACATGGCCTTCCCTGCGTCTCTGAGTCCCTGTGTCCAAATTTCCCTCTTCTTGTAAGGGCACTAGTCACTGGACTTAGGGCCCTCCTTGATCCACTGGGACCTCATCTTAGCTCGATTCCATCTGCAAAGGCCCTATTTCCAAATAGGGTCACATCCACAGGTGGCAGGTGCTGGAACTTGAATGTATCATTTTGGGGGGACTCAATTCTACTCACTACAACATTTGAGAGGAAATCATGAGACAGCAGGTGCGCAGGCTGGTGTGGAACCCTGTAGAAAGATCTGGGCAAGAGACTTACTTTGGGAGTTAAGGCTGGTCATGGGAGTGGATGTGGCTACTCAGGAAATATGTGCAAAGGAGAAGAGAAGAGATCTGAAGAAGGAACTTGGAGAGATACCTACCCTTACAGAGCAGTCCTAAGAGGTGGGGCCTCTCTGGATTTTCTCATCTGTAAAATGGGTACAGCAATGCCTGCATTGCAAGCTACTGTAAAGATGAGATGAGGTGTTGGTGCTCACTGGTTTACTCATGTGAACAGGAAGTTCTCTTGGTCATCTTCTGATGATGGATCAAAGGAATTGGGCCTTCGTCACTGCTGGATGAAGTCCTAGACTAGACCTCTGTTCCTACGAATGCAGCCCAAGGTTGCATTTACATTTTTAGCCCTGCAGGCTGCTGCTGAGCTTGCGATCAGCAAGACCCCTGGAGCTACATGAAGGATGCTTTGAACCCAAGAGCTCAGGAGGTAAGGTGTAAGGAGGGGACCAGGGCCTCGGCAGGAGCTGATGGCGGACCTCAGACCTTAGGATCTGCTCGTGCACCCCCAGGCTCTGCCCTTCAGTGCCCTGGGCTTCTCTGGCAGGTGTCAGAAAAGGACGAACAAGGCTGCGATGGGGAATGTGGAAGGAAAGGCCAGGTTTGCGGATGTCCTGGGATATGGAGAGAGGGGACTCTCAGGTCAGGTGTGGGTGCTCTGAGTCCCTCTGTCCAAGTTTCTCTCACCTGTCCGCGAGGCTGAGGCTGTAAGCCTATGAGGGAAGGAGTTGTCGCTGACCCACTTGGGAAGCTGGACCGCTGGCTCATGGCGGTGGCTGGAGCAATGCCTCCCCCTTGTGGTCTGCTCTGCACGTGCAGTCAGCCTAGGTGACGGAGAGCACCAGGATCCCCGCTGCCTTTCCTGGCGTCCACAGGCTGCCCCTGGGTCAGCTCACTGTGCTAGTCCTTGGATGTCTCTGCTTGTCTTTGGCAGCCTGTGCATCTGTCTCCAGCTGTGAGCGCCTCGGAGTGTCCTTTTGTCTCTGGCTGGCCTGAGCTGTCGCCACTGGTGTATCTGGGTCTGCTCCCTCTGGCTTGGGCTGGCTGCCTCTTTCATTCTGTGATGAGCACCTCCTTTCTCCTTCTGTCAGGCTCCACCTCACCCTATGGCTGGGTCTCCGTTTCTGTTTCAGTGTCTGTCTTTGGCTTGCTCCTCGCCCATCTCCTCTGTCTCCGTGTCCCAGAATTGTTGTTATGGCTGCCCTCCCCCCCCAAATTGGAGCTAATTCTTAGGAAAGACGGGCCTTTCCGGTTTTTTCCAGGATGAGTCAGGAACTCCTGGAGGGATGCACAGCTCAGGCCCCACCCAAGTGACTTCAGAGGGATGCCGGGAGGTCAGAGACCTCGGTGGAGCTGGGGACTTTGACAAAAGATTTTCCAAAACATGCCACACCGGGTCAGCAGGGGCCCAGTGCGTTCCAGTGGACAGCTAGGAAGAAGAGGGATAAAAGCCGGCCGGCCACCAACGTGGAGCCCTGCTGTGGGCCTTGTGCCACCGGTTCCTGACCTCCCTTAGGGGAGGGCCCAGCAGTGGCCACTGGGTAGGGGGATGGGCTGTTCTGGCTGCTGCATGTGGGCAAGGCTCTCTTACTTTTCCTCAATCATTACCAGGCTTTCTGCTGCCTCAGGCTTTCCTGGAAAAGTCTGTCCCCTCTTCACCTTAGAAACCACTTTTTCCAGGAAGTCTCCCCTGATTTACAGTGTCTGAACCAGGGCATCCTCTATGCAAGGGCCTCTTCTGTGCCAGCGCAGCCACCTACACTGGGTTGATTATCTTGTTACAGTTTGGTCTCCCCATTTGTGTGTCTCTTGCTGTATCATCAGTGTCAGCCCTTTTGGCCCTTAATAAATATTATTGAAAGAATGTCCTGGAGTCCTGCTGACCCCACCCAAGTGGTGTCTCCTTCCTGATGCTTCCCCTTCCCTCTTTGTGCTCCCATGGCTCCTAGAACTGTGCTGTTTAATACAGTGGCCACTAGTCACATGTGACTATTTAAATTCAAATTAATTAAAATTAAATAAAATTTTAAATTTTTAATTTCAGTCTCACTAGTCATATTTCAAATGCTCAGTGTCCATATATGCTTAGTAGTGACTATATTGGATAGTACAGATATAGAACTTTAGCATCATCACAGAAAGTGCCACTGGTCAGCTCTGTCTTATAGTAGTCTTTGGAAACTGCCTCTTTCTTCAAATTCTTCCCTATACTCAGAGGGAGAGTAAGACCGTGAGGTATCCATCTCAAGAGCCCTGGGCCAGGCATGTTGGGTGATGTATGTTTGTTGGATGGATGGATGGATGGATGGATGAGTGGGTGGATGGATGGATGGATGGGTGAATGGGTAGAAGGATGGGTGGATGGGTGGGTGGGTGGATGGATGGATGGATGGGTGGATGGGTGGATGAGTGGATGGGTGGTTGGATGGGTGGATGGGTGGAGGGGTGGATGGGTAGAGGAGTGGATGGGTGGATGGGTGGATAGATGGATGGATGGGTGGATGGGTGGAAGGGTGGATGGATGGATGCATTCCAAAACCCTTACTCTGTGGGAGACCCAGGAGGGCTGACTCTCACTGGCCAGACGAGCTCTTTCACTGGTCTGAGGAGATGCTGCTCTGCTCCATGTTCTGCAGATGAACAGAGCACCTTTGGTGACCCTCAGCCTGAAAAGTTGAACTTGTAGGTGACCATTGGAAGATTTGGGCTACAGGAGCTCAGAGGTTCCTGCAGGTAGAGGTGATGGACTAAAGGGATAGGTTTGGGGCTCTTTATCTCAGGGTGAGCACCCGAGCTTTGCCATAGGGTGGAAGTAGCCAAGATGGCCTGCAGGTTATAAACTGCAGGACAGGTAACTGGGTCCAGGCCTCAGAGACTAAGAGAGGGGCCAGGGCACTGGGAGAGAGTTGAGACAGCTGCAAGGTAGGAGCCCAGCCCTGCTGAGGGCAGAATGAGTCAAGGAAGCCTCTGGAAGGACCCTCCCTGCCCCACAAATCCTCACCAGCAGCTCGGCCTGGACAGCAGGGCTGTCAGAGTCAGAGCAGGGGAACTGATCCAGCTGAAGCAACTCAGCGACAGCCTCTGCGCTATCTCTGTGGGCTCCTTTCCATTCAGTATCCCCAGAAGGCTCCTGGGCAGCAGCCCTCCCTTGTTTGGCCTGCTTGAGGGGAAAGGAATCTGCCCACCCCTGGGCAGGGGAGAGGGTGGCCAGGTGGTCAGGCCCACCACGTACACACACACTTGATACACTTTCACACAGATACACTCACATATGGACACACATATAGACACACGTACACACATACAGACACACACAACCCCACATTCACAGGCACAAACATACATAGACACATCCACATCTACATGCTTAGAGAGACACACTCACACATAGACACACACTTACATACATACACACCATGTCACAGACACACATGCCTACACACACTCATACACATTCACAGACACATTCATATGCACTTACACAGACATGCACAATCACACCCATAAACACACTCACACACATATATTCTCATGCATATATGTGGACACACCTGCTCCCTTCTCATGTATTTACACACACACACTCACACTCACACAGACACACATACAGCCATGCACACTTACATAGGCACATGCACACTCAAAACCTTTTCATGGCCCCCCAGTACTCCTGGGATAATCTGATTTTGTTTGACAAGGCTGGTGCTAGCCCTCAAGGAAACAGGGCAGGAGTGGGGCTCTGTGCCCACGTCTGGCCCATGCCCAGTGTAAAGAGCCAGCTAACAGCCCCAGGCCGTGGCTTTGCCCCAGGAATGCTGCAGAAACCAGCTGAAGCCCCTGTGCCCCTCCCCCGGCGGTGGGCACAGAAAGCCCTGAGGGGGCAGGACTGAATGAAGCCTTAAATCCAGGTGGACCTTCCTTGTCATATTGCCATAAAAGTTTTCTCAACATTGTAGTCTCACCCATGTAGAATAGGGGTGGAGGTGGTGGCATTCGGGACAGGGTGCTCCTGGGACAGTCTTCTAGAGAATTTGCGAATGATCATTTTTCATAGTGTGCTGTATCAGTCAGGGGAGACCCATATAATGAGTGGGAAAGAGTTGGACTCCCATGCTGGGAAGGCCTGATATGTTCTCAAACAGAGGGGATGGTATCTCTCGAGAGCATGGGCAGTTCCTAATAGAGGAGGACAGACAAATGTGTCCAGCCCTCAGCACTGTTGCAAGTATTTATGAATCTTGTCCTTCAAGGAGTGAAGCATGGTGGTTGCCGTGGGCACCAAGGGGAGGGAGAGGGAGGGATAGAAGAGATGGAGAGGGGGTATTTAGGGGGCAATGGAAGTGTTCTGCATGATCTTGCAA
>JAQZBX010085018.1:0-13182 GCA_029593785.1 Cabassous unicinctus | reverse complement strand
GGAATCGAACCCTGGACCTCCTATATGGTAGACAGGAGTCCAATCGCTTGAGCCACATCCGTTTCCCTCAATGTAGTTTTGATTTGCATTTTCCTAACAGTTAGTGATGTTGAACATCTTTTCATGTGTTTCTTTCACCATTTTTCATCGTCCCTCTTTGGAAAAATGCCTATTCAAATCTTTTGCCGATGTTTTTAATTGAGTTTCTTTTTATCGTTGAGTTGTAGGATCTCTTTATAGATCATGGTTATTAAATCCTTATCAGATATATGGTTTCCAAATAATTTCTCCCACTGAGTACACTGCCTTTTCCCCTTCTTGACAAAGATCTTTGAAACATACAAATGTTTAATTTTGAGGAGGTCTCATTTATCTGTTTTTTCTTTTGTTGTTTGTGTTCTGGGTGTAAGTTCAAAGAACTCACTTGCTACCATCAGATCTTAAAGATTCTTTCCACATTATCTTCTAGGAGCTTTATGGTCCTGGTGTTTATGTTTAAGTCTTTGATCCATTTTGACTTAATTTTTGTATAGGGAGTGATACAGCAATCCTCTATCATTCTTTCGGTTATGGATAACCAGTTTTTCCAGCACAATTTGTTGAAGAGACTGTTCTGTTCCAGTTGAGTGGAGTTGGTAGTCTTGTCAAAAATCAGTTGCCATAGAGGTAAGGGTCTATTTCTGAATTCTCAATTCAATTCCATTGATCAATGTGTCTGTCTGTATGCTAATACCATGCTTTCTGACCACTGTAGCTTGGTAATACGCTTTAAGATCAGAAAATGTAAGTCCTCTAAATTCGTTCTTCTTTTTTAGGATGTTTTTGGCTATTCGGGGCCCCTTTTCCTTCCATTTTAATTTGGTATTTTACTTTTCTATTTCTGTAAAGTAGGCTATTGGAATCTTGACTGGGATTGCTTTGAATCTGTAAATCAGTTAGGGTAGAACTGGCATCTTAATCTCAACATCTTCCAAACCATGAACATGGAATGTCCTTCCAGTTGTTTAGGTCTTCTTTGATTTCTTTTAGCAATGTTTTATAGTTTTCTGAGTACAGGTTTTTTACATCCCTGGTTAAATTATTTCTTAGATATTTGATTCTTTTAGTTGTTATTATAAATTGATTTTTTTCTTAATTTCCACTTCAGATTGTTCATTACTAGTGTATAGAAACACTACTGAGTTTGCATGTTGATCTTGTATCCCACCGCTTTGCTAAACTCATTTATTAGCTCTAGTAGCTTTGTCATCGATATTTCAGCATTTTCTAAATATAGGATCATGTCATCTGTGACTAGTGAGAGTTTTATTTCTTCTTTTCCACTTAGATGCCTTTTATTTATTTTTCTTGTCTAGAGAGATTGGCCTGTAATTTTCTTTTCTTGTAATATCTTCATTTGGCTTTGGTATTACAGTGATATTGGCTTTGCAAAATGAGTTAAGTAATTTTCCTTTCTCTTCAATTTTTTTGGGAGAGTTTGAGTTGGATTGGTATTAATTCTTCTCTAAATGATTGGTAGAATTCAACTGTGAAGCCAACAGATCCTGGGCTTTTCTTTGTTGGAAGGTTTTTGATGACTGAATAAATCTCTCTACTTGTGATTGGTCTATTGAGGTCTTCTTTCTTCTAGAGTCAGTGAAGGCTGTTTGTGCATTTTTAGGAATTTGTCCATTTCATCTAAGTTGTGTAATGTGATGTCATACAGTTTTTCATAATATCCTCTTAAGATCCTTTTTACTTCTGTGGGGTCCGTAGTAATGTTCCCCCTTTCATTCCTGATATTATTTATTTGGATCTTCTCTCTTCTATTCTTTGTTAGTCTAAGCTAAGTATTTGTCAATTTTATTGGTCTTCTGAAAGAACCAGCTCTTGGTTTTATTGATTCTCTTTATTGTTTTTGTTGTTGCTGTTCTCAAGTTCATTATTTCTGCTCTAATCTTTGTTTTTTCTTTCTTTCTGCTTGCTTTGGGATTAGTTTGCTGTTCTTTTTCTATTTCCTCCAGGTATTCAGTTAGGTATTTGATTTTAGCTTTCTTCTTTTTTGATATAGGCATTTAGGGATATAAATTTCCCTCACAGTACTGCCTTCACTGCATCCCATAAGTTTCTATAAGTTGTATTCTTGTTTTCAGTCATCTCAAGATATTTACAAATTAGTAATTATCTTGCAATTTCTTCTTTGACCCACTAAGAGTGTGTTGTAGCTTTGTGCAGTGGCAGTATCATAGCCAATGAGGTTTATCCAAGGTACAATTATTGCTATTTGAAAACTTCCCAATACCTCACCATGACGACTTGAAATATAGACAGCATTGGCAATTTTTGATGGTCTCTATGGAGACTGAACATTTTCAGTTTTAAAAAAGGACACTTTTCTTTGTCTTTCCTAGTGAGAAATCTGCAACAAGTTTTAAACTTGTGCAACAAGTTCTAACAATAAATCTTCTTTAGCCAGTGGTTATACTTCACCCTTATTTTTGTTCATTTCTCAATCTTGTGAGATTTGGGACAATGTCCACTCCGAGTACTTCAGGCTGAGAAAGGACAAAGATATTATGGGGTAGAGGAATAGAATTGTTTTGCTTGCATTTGAAAATATTCTTTCCTTTTGGGCTGGGGCTGGTCCACCATCATCATTTTTGTTATTTGTCCAGGGCAGCCTGAAGAAATGGAGAGGAGGAGTTGGCCACATATCTGCTGGCTTTCAGGGCTCCACTGGCATAGGAACAATCCTTTAAGTCTCTGAGAAATATCCTTTAAAATTATAGATTCAAACAAAAGAAGCAGAAGAATCATGATTAGTGGATTTATATCTAAGTATAACTATGTTATATTGGGAAAATAGCTTTTTATATATTCCCAGATAGAGCCTGCTGAGGGCAGTTGATTTCATGTGGCCATGTGGCTTGTCTATGGTGTCTGGACGTCCTTAAAGCCCTCAGGAGCATTTTTGTTTGTTGCTTTGTTTACCGAGGCAGTTTGGCTGAGACCTGCGTAAACGTAACCTCCAGAATGACCCCTGACTCACTTTGAAATCTATTTGCCATAAAAACTCTATTTTATTTAATATTCCCCCCACACACACTTTGCTCAAGGTCTTTCTTCAAATGCACCACTGATTAATGCTTGGTAATAATCCCTCAGTGCCAGGGAGGCTCAACCCTGGGAGTCCCACATTGCGGGGGCGGGGGGGTAGGTAGTGAGTTAATTTGCAGTTTGGTTTAGAAAGAGGCCACATTTGAGTAACAAAGAGGTTTTCAGGAGGCAACTCTTAGATATTAATTATAATTAGGCTTAGTTTCATTATTTCAGGTATAAGGCTCATAAGTGCAATCATTAAGATCAAGGTCTTGGCTTATTAACCTATTTTCCTTTATTAGTCAAAGCTTATATGTTCCAGAGCTTCTGGCCATCGTATTTGAGAAAGTATAGGACTTCCCCAGGAGAGAAGTTTAATATTTTGTTAATGACTGTGTGGGCATCTATCTATCCAGAAAACATATCTATGGCAACAAGGCTACATTTATTTCCACAGGATTATGCAGCTATACAATGTTCAAGCTGTTTAAAAGGCCCTGTCTATCTAGACACCTGACCATGTAAAACAGTAAAACTTACAGAGGAATTTGTTTGTTTCTGTGACATACAACATTTTTCTAATAATAAAATATGCAACATTCCCCAACCACCCCATTGTTGGCACTTAACATCGGTGTGGTACCATTTGATGTAAGGATGTTAAAATGTTACTGTTAACTATGGTCCATATTTTGCCCATATACCACCCTATTATTAACACCCTGTACTGGTGACGTACTTTTGTTTTAGATCCTTAAAGACTGTTCTTATATTTATATTATTAACCCCAACCCTCGCCCACCACAGGGTTCACTGTGTTATACAATCCCATGTTTTATCTTCTAGCTTTCCTTCTAGTAACATATACAACCAAAAACCTCTCCCTTCAATCACACTCACATCTCTTAGTGCTGCCACCTACACTCACAAAATTGCACTACCATCACCTCTGTCCACCCTCAAACCACTACAATTAACCTAACTATAAATTCTGCACAGATTATGCATCAGTTCCCTATTTTCTATCCCCATTCTATCTCCTGGTAACCTATCTTCTAGATTCTACCTCTATGAGTTTGATTATAATTATTTCATACTAGTGAAATCATACAATGTTTGTCCTTCTGTGCCTGGATTATCTCACCCAACATGAGGTCCTTGAGGCCCATCCACATTGTTGCATGTGTTAGTATTTCATTCCTTCTTACAGCTAAATAATATTCCATTGTATGTATATACCACATTTTGTTTATCCATTCATCTGTTGATGGGCATATTGGCTGCTTTCATGTTTTAGCAATTGTGAATAGTGCCACCATGAACACTGGTGGTTATACATCTGTTCATGCTCTTGCTTTCGGTTCTTCTGAGCATAAATCTAGTAGTGGGACTGTCGGCTCAAAGGACAATTCTGTATTTAGCTTCCTCAGGAACCACCACACTGTCTTCCACAGCAGCTGCACCATTCTACAAGAATGAGTCTGCCTATTTCTCCACATCCTCTCCAACACTTGTAGTTTTGTTTTTTCAAAGGTGGCCAGTCTAGTAGGTGTGAAATGATATCTCACTGTAGTTTTGATTTGCATTTTCCATAATAGCAGATGTTGAGCATCTTTCCATGTGCTTTTTAGCTATTTATATTTCCTCTTTGGAAAAATGCCTGTTCAAATCACTTGCCCACTTTTTAATTGGGTTGTTTGCCTTTTTATTGTTTAGTTGTAGAATCTCTTTTTATATGCTGGATATTAGACCATTATTAGACACATGGTTTCCAAATATTTTCTCCCATTGAGTAGGCTGCCTTTTCACTTTCTTGACAAACTCCTTTGAAGAACAAAAGCTTTTAATTTTGAGGAGGTCCTATTTATCTAATTTTTCTTTTGTTGCTCTTGCTTTGGGTGTAATGTTTATGACACTGTTGCCTACCACAAGACCTCAAAGATGCTTCCCTATATTTTCTTCTTGGAGTTTTATGGTCCTAGTTCTTATATTTAGATCTTTGATCCATCTTGAGTTGATTTTTGTATAGGGTTTAAGATAAGGGTTCTCTGTCATTCTTCTGATATGGATATCAAGTTTTTCTAGCACACCACTTGTTGAAGACTATTCTGTCTCAGTTGAGTGGACTTGGCAGGCTTGTCAAGTATCAGATGTCAAATGCCTTTTCTGCATTGATAGATGTGAGGGTTTATTTCTGAACAGTCAATTCTATTCCATTGGTCTATAACTCTATCCTTGTGCCAGTACCATGCTGTTTTGACCACTGTAGCTTTGTAGTTTGCTTTAAAGTCAGGTAGTGTGAGTCCTCCAACTTCATTTTTCTTTTTCAAGATGTTTTGGCTATTTGGGATCCCTTACACTTCCAAATAAATTTGATAATTGGCTTTTTCATTTCTGCAAAAAGGTTGATAGAATTTTTATTGGGATTGAATGGAATCTGTAAATCAATTTGGGTAGAAATGACATCTTAATATTTAGTCTTCCAATCCATGAGCATGGAATGTCCTTCCATTTATTTAGGTCTGCTTTATTTTAGCAATGTTGTATAGTTTTCTGTGTACAAGTCTTTTACACCCTTACTTAAATTTGTCCCTAGATATTTGATTCATTTAGGTGCTATTGTAAATGGAATTTTTTCTTAATTTGTCAGCTTGCTCATTACTATAGAAACACTACTGATTTTTGTGTGTTGATCTTATATTCCACTACTTTGCTGAGCTCGTTTATAAGCTCTAGTAGCGTTGCTGTAGATTTTTCAGGACTTTCTATATATAGGATCATGTCATATGCAAATAGTCAAAGTTTTATTTATTCCTTCCAATCTGGATTTCTTTTTCTTGACTAACTGCTCTAGCAAGAACTTCTAACACAATGTTGAATAAGAGTGGTGACAGTGGGCATCTTTGCTTTGTTCCAGATCTTAGCAGGAAAAATTTCAGTCTTTCACCATTGAGTACAACATTAGCCGTGGGTTTTTCATATATGCTCTTTATCATATTGCAGAAGTTGCCTTCTATTCCTATATTTTGAAGTGTTTTTATCAAGAAAGGATGCCGGATTTTGTCAAATGCCTTTTCTGCATTGATAGAAATGACAATGTGATTTTTATTTTTCACTTTGTTAATGTGGAATATTGTGTTAACTGATTTTGTGTTGAACCCTCACCCTTGCACACCTGGGATAAAACCCACTTTATCATGGTGTATAATTCATCTAATGTATTGCTGGATTCTATTTGCCAGTATTTTCTTGAGGATTTTTGCATTTAAATTCATTAGAGATTGGTCTGTAATTTTCTTTTCTTGTAGCATCTTTATCTGGCTTTGGTATTAGGGCGATGTGGGCTTCATAGAATGAGTTAGGTAATTTTCTCTCTTCTTCAATTTTTTGGGAGAGGTTGAGTAGGACTGGTATTAATTCTTCTCTAAATGATTGGTAGAATTCACCTGTGAAGCCAATTGATCCTGAGCTTTTCTTTGTTGGGAGGTTTTTGATGACTGAATCAATCTCTTTACTTGTGATTGGTCTACTGAGGTCTTCTATTTCTTCTAGAGTCAGTGTAGGTTGTTTGTGCATTTTTAGGAATTTGTCCATTTCATCTCAGTTGTCTAATTTATTAGCATACAGTTGTTAACAGTATCCTTTTATGATCCCCCCTTTTTTTTGAGGGGTCAGTGGTGATGTCTCTTTTCTCGTTTCTGATTTTATTTATTTGCAACTTCTTTTTTTTCTTCCTTGTTAGTCTAGCTAAGGGTTTGTCAATTTTGTCAGTCTTCTCAAAGAACCAGCTTTTAGTTTTGTTAATTCTCTGTTTTTTTATTTTCAATTTCATTTATTTCTGCTTTAATCTTCATTATTTCTTTCCTTCTGCTTGCTTTGGGATTAGTTTGCTGTCCTTTTTCTAGTTCCTTCAGGTGTGCAGTTAGATCTTTGATTTTAGCTCTATCTTCTTTTCTAATGTAGGCATTTAGGGTTATAAATTTCCCTCTCAGCACAGCCTTTGCTGCATCCCATAAGTTTTGATATGCTGTGTTCCCATTTCTTTCATCTCGAGATATTTAATGATTTCCCTTGCAATTTCTTCTTTGACCCACTGATTGTTCAGGAGTGTGTTGTTTAATTTCCATATATTTGTGAATTTTCCAGTTCTTCCACCCTTTATTGATTTCCAGTTTTATTCATTGTAGTCACAGAAAGTGCTTTCAATCTAAATTCTTTGAGACTTGTTCTATGACTTAACATGTGGTCTATCCTGGAGAATGATCCATGAGCACTCATGAAGAATGTATATCCTGCTGTTTGGGGGTGCAATGTTCTGTATAGGTCTGTTAGGTCTAGTTCAATTATTGCATTATTCAAGATCTCTGCTTCTTTGCTGATCCTCTGTCTAGATAATCTGTCTATTGCTGAGACTGGTGTATTTAAGTCCCCCACTATTATTGTAGAGGCATATATTTCTCCCCTCAGTTTTACCAGTGTTTGCCTCCTATATTCTGGGGCACCTTGGTTAGAAGCATAAATATTTATGATTGCTCTTTCTTCTTGGTAGGCTGCTCCTTTCATTAATATATAGTGTCCTTCTTTGTCTCTTATAACAGTTTTGAATTTGATGTCTATTTGGTCCAATATTAGTATAGTGACCCCAGCTCTTTTTTGGTTATTGTTTGTGTGGAATATAGTTTTCCAATCTGTCACTTTCAGCCTATTCTTATCCTTGGGCCTAAGGTGAGTATCTTGTAGACAGCATATAGATGGATCATATTTTGTATCCATTCTGTCAGACCGTGCCTTTGAATTGGGGCATTTAATCCATTAACAGTCAATGTTATTACTATAAAGGAATTACTTACTTTGACCATTTTTTGACCAAAAAAGAATAATTTTGGCTTTCATATGTCATATCTTGTTTTTATCTGTCCTTTTATCCTTTTGGTTACCCTTTCCGATAATCTTTGTTTCTACACTCTCCTTCAAGCCTCTCTCTCTTGTCTTTTCTTTTCAGTCTGCAGAACTTCCTTTAATATTTCTTGAAGAGCCGGCCTCTTGTTTATAAACTCTCTTAATTTCTGTTTATCTGTAGATATTTTAAACTCAACTCTATTTTTGAAGGACAGTTTTGCCAGATTAAGAATTCTTAGCTGGCAGATTTTCTCTTTCAGTGTCTTAAATATATCATACCACTGTCTTCTCACTTCCATGGTTTCTGATGAGAAGTCTGCACTAAGTCTTATTAAACTTCCCTTGTATGTGAAAGATCCCTTTTCTCTTTTTGCTTTGAGATTTCTCTCCTTATCTTTGGCACTTGACATTCTGATAAGTATGTGTTTTGGAGTAGGTCTGTTCAGATTTATTCTGTTTGGAGTACACTGTGTTTTTGGATGTGGTTTTTTTTTTCCATGTCTTTCATTAGAGTTGGGAAATTCTTGGCCACTATTTCCTTAAATATTCTTTCTGCTCCTTTTCTCTTCTCTTATCTTTCTGGAACTCTCATGACCCACATGTTGGTGCTCTTTGTGCTATCATTCAATTTTCTGAACCCCTGCTCAATTTTTTCCATTCTTTTCTCTATCTGTTCTTCTTTTCAATTTCAGATGCTCTGTCTCCTAATTTGCTGATTCTCTCTTCTGCCATTTCAAATCTGTCATATGCCTTGAATGTATTTTTATGCTTATCCACTGTGTCTTTCATTCCCATAAGTTCTGTTATTTTACTGTTCAAGCTTTCAAATTCTTCTTTGTGCTTACCTACTATCTTCTTAATGTCCTTTAACTCTTTAGCTGTATTTTCATTCAACTCCTTGAATTGATTTAGGAGATTTGTTTTAACATCATTGATTAGTTGTTTCAAATCTTAACGTCTCACCTGGTGCTTTAATGTGTTCCTTTGACTGGGCCATATCTTCCTGTTTCTTAGTATGGCTTACAATTTTTTACTGATGTCTAGGCATCTGATTATGATGGTGAGTTTTACTCTGGTGTCAGTTTCTCTCTCTTGCCTAGGATTTTATAGTTGACCTGCTTTGTGTTACAGCTATTCTTTGATTTCTGGTTCAACTTATTCTAGGTCTATAAAATTGCCCTTGTTTGGTCAAAACAGAGCCAGGGACCTACTAATGCGATGCAGACCAGTTCCCAAGGACCTTGGAGTGGAGGACAGTAAAGATGCCAAAAAGCCTCTTTTATTTTTTCCTTGCCTACCAGTAGATGGCGCCCTTCAGCAAACCTTTCTGCTTAACCCTTGGGAGTGGGGGAAATGTATTCACTCCAATCACCACCGGCTGGTGGTGCTGAGACAAAACGGCCAGGAGAGTTCCCCTCTGGGCCACCTATTCAGAGTCAGGTCTCACAGTTCAAACTCACTGATGAGAGGCCACTCTCATCCCTCAGCTGCATCCTCCCTTTTCCCAGGGAAGAAGAAATCACCGCTCTTCTCTGTGACAACCAGTCCTGGTCAGTAGGGAGGGTGTTTGATAAGGCAGGATATTTTCAAACTCTCTGCTGGCTCCAGGTGGAAACAACAGCACAGTCGTGCCCTGCTGGGATAAACTGTGAGACTCCGCAGTCAAAATTCCCTGGCCAAAGGCTGGATCAGCAATGGGCTGTGTCCCTCCCTCTCCCCCTTCCTGGGGAAATGGATCCCTGCGGCCCTCTCAGTCCACCGCCATACATAGGGACTAGATGACCTGAAGCTATTTGCTCAGAGTGGGGGTTGGGCGCCAGCAGCAGCAGAGGCCCAAGTTGCTCACAGATCCTCACTGCAATTTCTCTTCACCCCACTCTTTCCTGGGTGCTGCCCAGCACTCCTTGGTCTCCTGAGCCCTAGAACAGTTGTTCTGGACAGTTTCTGCCTGTCTTCTAGCTGTTTTTCTTGGAGAGAAGCCCTGTAACTCTCTAATCCTCCATCTTCCCAGAAGTCTCTACATTGATTTTTAAATATTAAACTACCCTTGCATTCCTGAAATAACACCACTTGTAAAATATCCTTTTTTATCAATCCAATTTGCAAATACTTCATTAAAGAATTTTGCAACTATAAGAAAGATCAATAAGAGAGACTGGTCTGTAATTTTCCTTTCTTGGAAATTTTTCTTATAATTCTTTTCTTATAAAAAGAACTAGTCCCTGTTTTATTCTCTGGAAGAGTTTGTGCAAGATTAGTGTTTCCTTCTTAAACATGAAAGAAGTTATGGGTCTGAAGTTTTCTTTGTGGGAAAGTTTTATTTTATTTTATTTTTGGAGGCTCATTTCCTTTATTACTCTCTTTTAAATTTAGGTTTTCTAAAGCAACATCTAAAGGCATAATATCTACACAGCCCACAGCACCAAAATCTGCCATTTCCCCCAGTTCATTCTCATCTGAGGACGAGCTCTCTTCGCACACTAAAGTGGACAGCAGGAGCTCTTGGACAAACAGGTTGCAGTCTGTATGCTCGCTTTCCATGGACTGGTGCTGTTTCAGACATTTTAGGATTATTCAACCTTGAGGGAAGGTTTTAAATAACAGATGCAGATTCCTTATGATATTGTACTATTCAGATTTTTTATTTCTTCTGTTAACTTTGGTAAGTTGTACTTTTTAAAAAACTTGTACATTTCATCAAAATAGTTAAATGGCATGGTATAAAGATGTAAAAAAATCTTCCTTTATCTCTATAATGTCTGTAAGATATATTGATATCCCCCTTTAAATTCCTAGTATATTTTCTCTATTTTCAAAAATCCATCTTCATAAGAGTTTATCAAGTTTATTAATCTTTTCAAAGCACCATCTTTTGACTTTGTTGATTTTTTTCTACTGTACATTTGATTTCTAATTCACTGATTTCTTCTATCATTTCTTTTCTTCTGGTTTCCTTAGGTTTGATTTGCTGTTCTTCTCCCATCTGCTTGAGACAGAAGTTTAAATAATTAATCTTCAGTATTTCATCTTTTTAACGTTTTTAATTACTATTTTTAATTGTGTTAAAATATACATAATATAAAAATAATTTAAACCATTTTAAGTGGACAATTCTCTGCCATTAAGTACATAGACAATACCATATAACTTTCACCACTATTTATGTACAGACTATTTTCAAAGTCCCAAACTGAAATTCATACTCATTTAGCAATAACTTCTCAATCCCACCTCTCTAAACTGAATAATATGCCATTGTATGGGTATACCACATTTTGTTTATCCATTCATCTGTTGGTGGACATGTGGGTTGTCTCCACTTTTTAGCTATTGTGAATAAACCTGCGATGAACATTGGTGTACAATTATCTGAGTCCCTTTATTCAATTCTTTTAGGTATATACCTAGCAGTGTAATTGCCTGGACATATGGTAATTCTATGTTTAACTTTCTGAGGAACCACCAAACTGTTTTCCACAGTAGCTGCATCATTTTGCATTCCCACCAACAATGTATTTGGGTTCCTATTTCTCTGCATCCTTGCCAACACTTATTTTCAGTTTTCAAAATAATAGCCATCCTAGCAGGTGTGAATTGGTATCTCATTGTAGTTTTAATTTGCATTTCTTTAATGGCTAATGGTGTTGAGCATCTTTTCACATACTTATTGGCTATTTGACTATCTTCTTTGGAAAAACGTTTATTCAAATCCTTGGCCCATTTTTTAATTGGGCTATCTTTTTGTTGGGAGATATAGGAGTTCTTCATTAGTGTGGATATTCAACCCCTATCAGATATATGCTTTCCAAATTTCAAATATTTTCTCCCATTCTGTTGGTTGTCTTTTCAATTTCCTTTTTAAAAAATTTTTAGGAGGTACCAGAGATTGAACCCAGGAATTTGTACATGGGAAGCAGACATTCAATCACTGAGTTACATCCACTCCCAAATGAGAGTTGGCTTTTTTGTTTGTTTGTTTTTAGGAGGTACCAGGGATCGAACCCACATTCTTGATAATATCATTTGATGTGCCAAATTTAAAAATTTTTTTATGTTCCTTTTGTCTATTTTTGCTTTTATTGCTTGTGCTTTTGGTGTAAAATCTAAAATCCCTTGCCCAACTTAAGGTCCTGAAGATATTTCCTTATGTTTTCTTGTAAGAGTTTTATAGTATTAGCTCTCATATCTAGGCTGTTTATCCATTTTGAATTTTTGTATATGCTGAGAGATGGGGGTACACATTCATTATTTTACATGTGAACTTCCAGTTGTACCAGCACCATTTATTGAAGAGAATATTCTTTTCCCACTGAACAGATTTGGTGACTTTATCGAAAATCACCTGCCCATACTTGTGGGGATTTATCTCTGGACTCTCAATTCTATTCAATTATTCTATATGTTTATCCTTATGCCAATACCACACTGTTTTAATTACTCTACCTTTGAAGTTTGTTTTGAAATCAGGATGTTTGAGTCTTCTAACTTTGTTCTTCTTTTTCAAGATTGTTTTGGCTATTCAGGGTCTCTTGAATTCCACATGAATTTGAGGATCAGCTATTCCATTTCTGCAAAAAGGTTGCTGGAATTTTATAGGGATTGCATTGAGTTTGTGGATTGCCTTAGGCAGTACTGAGAAGTTAGTAATATTAAGTCTTCCAATCCATGAATATGGGATATCTTTCCATTTATTTAGGTCTTTAATTTCTTTCAGCAATGTTTTGTAGCTTTCATTGTATAAGCCTTTCACCTCCTTGGTTAAATTTATTCCTAGGTCTTTTATTCTTTCAGATGCTGTGATGGTTAGGTGAATGTGTCAACTTGGCCAGGTAATTGTATCCAGGTGTTTGGTCCAGCAAGCACTGGGCTAATTGTAATACAAGAGCATTTATGGACTTCGATCACCAGTGAGTTTACTGCGTGGATGGCTGATTACATCTGCACCAATCAGGGAGATTGTATCAGCAATGGATGACGCTTTTATCCAATCAGGGGGAAGTGATTTCAACATTCAGAGAGAATTTCCCAGCTCGTCTTTGGACAGCCAACTTCTCTCAGAAACTCATCAAGGACCTTTCATTGGACTTTCATCGGAGCCCCTGGCTTGCAGCCTGCCTGTGGAACCTGGACTTGGGCATCCCCATGATTGTGTGAGAGACTCTTATAAAATCTCATATTATTGACAGATATCTCCTGTTGATTCTG
>JAQZBX010085017.1:0-13181 GCA_029593785.1 Cabassous unicinctus | reverse complement strand
ATGTCAGTGCATATTTAACAATGTATGTTAAAGTCTAAACAGCTAGGCTTTACCATAATCAGATAATGTATAGGAAATTGCCTCAGTTAGGTTCTTTATTTCCCCCAAATTCCTGGATATATCATGCAATTAAATTGCAAAATAAATAAATTTCAAAAAGTAACGAAACCACTCAATTCAGGAAACCACAATGCGCAAGCATATGAGAGACAGGGAAACCAGTAACTGCAACATTGTGTATGTGCATGGGTGAGTGTGCATGTGTGTGCACACACGTGTGTTTAATAAAAAGTGTTTTGGCAGATATTCAGATGCCAAGTGGCATCTACTAGTCCTTTCAGCACACAGATTCTACCTTGCAGCTATGAATCCTTTACGAGGGCAAACAATACACATGTATACGAGGGAACACACACCCAAATGATAGCTAAGATAATCATGTACCTATTTTTTTCCACCAACAATATCTTACCTGATGTTCTTTAAATCAGTATTTCAAAAAAAAAAATTTTTTTTTTTACCACAACCAACAGTAAGAAAATCTCACATCGCAACCTAAGGCACACACATATTCATAAAATAAAACATTTACCTAGCAACACTGCCCTCACTAAGTGCGATGCACTCTGGGATTTGTGTGTGTGTGGGCGGGAGGGTTGTTTGTTTTTACTTACATAGAATTCTGGTCCAATCCTACCAAATTAATGCCATGACCCAGTAATGGGTCAAAACTCAAAGCGCTTGATTATTATTCAAACTTCACATATTTTATTCACACAGTTTTAATGACAAGATCCTGGGTTGCTATTCAGAAAATGAGTATGATTTGCTCAAGGACCAGAAAATGGCACAAGTGATCCCCATGGACCGCATCCTTCTCCACCATGTGCATCCAGCTGGGGAAGGAGAAAGAAAAGGCAGGCAGGAAGTCCTGCAGATGCTTAGCCAGCTGCCCCTAAGTCATGCGAGACAGAGCGGCATGGAAGACAGAACCCCGAGTTTGGGATCTGGGTGCTTAGCTCAAGTTCCAGTTCTACCACTTCAGGCCAGACAGCCTGTAGAGATTTCCTTGTCTCGTCTCTAATGAACATCATGGGACAGGGACTGCCCTGACCATTCCTCTATTCCCAGAGCCCAGGATGGAGCTTGGCAGATAGCAGGGGCTCAACAAATACTGCTTAATGAGTATCTTGTTCATCTGGATGCCAGCAGGTGTCATACCAAAGCGGGATTTTGCTTTTAATTCTGTCTGAAATAACTAGAGACCCAACATCCTGGCAGCCTCACGCGACCCTAGGATTGGCTAAGTCTTTTCCTCTTTCCACAAGCCCAAGACAAAAAATCACCTGGGCAGGGGGAACTTCCTTTCTTTTTCTTTTGTCAACAGCTGGTCCTTCTGGAAAGAAACAGCAGGTGTAGCTTTCACTCCATATCTAGGATGTTGCCTCCCTGGTGTCCCCCTAGACCCAAAACATTACAAAATAGATGAGCTTCTCCTTCTCAATGCTTTCAAGCCATTTAACTCCTTCTTGGTACTGAATGGAGATGACATGAAGGGGGTCAAAGAAGAAATGCCAAGTCATAGTACTCAATTTTTCAGCCTAACACCAATATTGGTCAAAGTTCTGATGAATACGGGTGAAATTATTTTAACTGATGCTCAATTCTGTTGGGTTATCTTTATTACCTATGCTTCACGTTACGAGAACAAAAGAATTACTCATTTATTCCACTAATTGTTATTTCTTGAGTAGTTCTTCCAGGGACAGTATCGTGCTGGTTTCTCTGGGGCATGCCAGAGAGCGCAGGCCTCATGTTCTTGCCTGATTTATCATGAAACTCTTCAATAACTGTGCAAAATAGTATTTGATTAAGTATAATAAGTAATACAGATAATACTTCCTGAAGAGAGTTGGATAGAGAGAGAAATTTTTTCCTTCATAAAGAAACATTACCTAAAATTCTAGGCTTCAGGGTGTATGTCCTTCTGGACTTCCTTTGTAGTTATTCAAGGAAAACGTGAGTATGTTTGTGTGCATGCGTGTATTCGTGTCTGTGTTATATGAGAGCTATTTTTTACAAAAATATTTCCAGCAAAATTTAGATTTGTAAATGAAACAGTGTTTAAATAATAGATGAAAGATAATGCAAATTTAATGCCATTTTATTTTGTATCTAATGTAGCTCACGTTTGGACATGTACAAACAAGTGTGAGAAAAATGCATGAACACAAAAGTTTCTCAACATAAATTGTTATTAAAAAAAAGCTTCCATCCAACTTTTGTTGAAGCTCAAAAATAGACCTTCCCATTGAAAACCACCCTTTATGTGTGGTGGAATCACATCTACTGTACAGAAGCCTCTGAGGAGCACTGGGAGCCACACTGAGATAATTCACGAGAAGCTCTCAGTGTCTCACCGAGAAGGAGGCCCAGGAGCACTCACACAGAAGGAGAGGGACCCAAAGGTCACGAAGCCAAGGATGGGGCAGGCTCAGGACCAGGACCTGCTCTGCTGTGCCTGCTCCGTGGGCCACACTGTTCCCCGCAGGGTCCACCAGGTGCCACGGGGTTAAGCGGGAGTTCTGCTCTACACTCAGTCACTTTGTCCCCAACTCTAACTCCTTAGCACCCCAGAGGCCTCTGCCCTAGCCCCCCAGCTCCCCTCCCGTGCTCCAGCCTGCCCCAGGGGTGAAGCCGGGAGGCTCCCACTCTGCCCTAGCCCAGCCCTTTGCTTGCACTCAGGGAAATGAGTGCGTGCTCACCTCTGAGCCCCAGTTGTCAGATGCAGACACTGTAATTACAGGTGCATTTAGAAAAGCGGGAGGCGGCTGTTCAATATGAATCCCGAAGGCAGGAGGACCCTGAGCTCCCCCCACACCTGCAGAGACGGTGTCGCCATTTGCGTGCTGTGGTCACGCCAAGCTGGAATTGTGTTCCCAATACGTGGCAGACCTATCCTTTGGCTAAAATATAACCTTTGAAAGCTCACATAATAGTGGCGCTCTGACCTGTGAAAGCAGCACCTTTCCATTGTGACAGCAGCTCAACATGTGAAAGAAACAGAAGCAGCCTGTGTAGACCACCCACTTACTTCCCCTGCTGCCCCACACTCACCTCTGGGTACCTGTGAGGAGCCCCCAAGCTCCAGTTTGGTTCCAGTTTGGGAACCACTACTCTACACCCGTTATTAAACACAGTGGGGCCACGCCAAGGCTAGCAGCTCAACCGCTACTTCCCACTGCAAATTCACAGCAGCACAGCGTGTCCTACAGAGCTCTCGCTTGCTGAAAGCTTCCTGCTCTTTCTTTTCCCAAACATTGACAAGTCACTCATCAATATCTTGCGCTGTGCTGGATGAGACATACATTAAAAATCTTTTTCTTAATGTAGGAAAACATCTTCAAGATCTTGTGGTAGGGGTAGTTTCTTAAACTTTATGCCCAAAGCATGAGCAACGAAAGAAAAAATAGATAAATGGGACCTACTCAAAATTCAACGCTTTTGCACCGCAAAGGACTTTGTCAAAAGGGTGAAAAGCAGCCAACCCAATGGGAGAAAATATTTGACAATCACATGTCTGATAGGGGTTTAATATCCATGATATATAAGGAGATTATACAATTCAACAATAAAAAGACAAAGTATCTGATTAAAAAATGGGCAAAAGACTTGAAAAGACAAGTGTCCAAAGAAATACAAATGACAAAGAAACACATGAAAAAATGTTCAACATCACTAGCAATTAGGGAAATGCAAATCAAAACTGCAATGAGATATCATTTCATACCTATTAGACTGGCTGCTATTAAAAGGTGGAAAACTGTAACTGTTGGAGAAGATGTAGAGAGACAGGAATGCTTATTCACTGTTGGTGGGAATGTGGAATGTGCAGCCACTGTGGAGGACTGTTGGGCAGTTCCTAAGGAAGTTGAATATAGACTTGCCATGGGACCCGGCAATACCATTACTAGATATATACCCAGAAGAACTGAGAGCAGTGACACAAATAGACATCTGCACACTGATGTTCATAGCAACATTATTCACGATTGCCAAAAGTTGGAAACAACCCAGGTGTCCATTAACTGATGAATGGATAAACAAATTGTGGAGTATACACACGATGGAATATCACGCAGCGTTAAGAAGAAATGAAGTCGTTAAACGTATGACACCATGGATGAACCTGGAGGACATTATATTGAGTGAAGCAAGCCAGATACAAAAGGACAAATACTGTATGATTGCCCTATTATGAACTAAATATATTACATGAAATACAATTATGTGAAATATAAATATGGGTAGAATTGTATATATAAGACCATTTTTCTTTGAAGCTGAAGAAATGTAAGTTAATACTAAAAATATTAATATCAGACAAAAAAAAACCATTATACTAAATGAAGGAGACCAGACACAGAGTACTACATATTGTATGATTCCATTTATGTAAAATGTAGATATAAATCAATTTATAAAGATGAAAAGAGATTAGTGGTTATGTAGGGCTGAGGAAGGAATGCTCAAGGGTGTGGAGTCTTTCTTTTTGGAGTAGTGAAATTGTTCTAAAATTTTAGAGATGATGAATGTACAACATCGTGACTATACTAAAAGCCATTGATTGTACACTTTTGATAGAATAGCCAGAGACAGCAGCTATGGACAGTGAGGGAAGCACAGAGAGATTGAAAGGTGAGGAATTTTCTTGTCTGTTTATTATTATTATTGAAATAATGAAAATGCTCTAATAATGATTGAAGTGATGAATGCACAACTATGTGATTATAGCAAATACCGTTGATTATAAACTTTGGATGATTTGTCTGCTTTATTAATTTGTATCAGAATTGATTTGTTTAAAAATGTCTTTCTTCTAATCACAGAGCGCTCCCTCTGTGCTCTACCCCCTGCCCTGCCATCCCACCGAGGGCCCCCAGAGAATCGTCCCCTCCCTGACTTGGGTGCCATCTCCTGATGTACCCCAAAGATTTCAAACCCACAAGGTGCTGAACAAGGCTGCACTCCCTTATCGCCCTCACAAAATGCCACAGAAAGGAGCTGCGTGGGCCACACCTCTGATCCCTTTCCCCAAAAGCCAGTTTAGGGAATTGGGCAATGGGATTGGGGGGTTAGGGCGCAGCCAAACGCCGTTCTCCTCTCCTGCCCCCTCCATCTCTCTTTTCTCTAGAGGTTACCTGTGCTTCAGCCTCAAAGTCCTCAGGTCCCTGGAAACATGCAAATTCCTGCCCCATGGAGGCTATTATTATAATCATTGCAGTTGTACCTTCAGCCAGATCTGGACCCAAGTTTAGGCTGAGCCAATACCCGATTACGTCCAGCTATTTCCAATAAGAGTACCTCCAAATTCACACACTGGACTGAAGCTAAATGCTCGAAGTAGCCAAAAAAGTACACAGAAGTAAGTGCGCACAGGCGAGAACGTCTATTGGCAACCTGGAAACGGGTGTGTCGGAGAGTATCTTGTGAGTCCTGCTGGGAGCACCCCGCACCCACGCCATCCAGGGCCCTGGCGTCTCTACAAAGCCCCCTCCCCACCCCCACTTCCCCGTCCCGGGGACCCCGGGGCTTCCTGTTCTCTGACTCGCTTTCCCAACCGTAGGGAAGGAGCGTTTACACTTTGCTAAGCACTGTTCCCTCCAAATACCTGAGCTGTCCCACGTATCTGCAGTCTGGCCCCTTGCAGCCCTGTGAGCCGACAGCCTAGCCTGCCCGGGCCCTCGGGGCTCCTGAGGGCTTCAGGACAAGCGGCCTGATGGCTCGGGCCCCCACCTTCCCTCTTCACTCGCTCTCCCCAACGCCACCCCCTGCCCCAGCCCCGGCGCCCGAGCGCCTGGAAGGGGCTCCTCTGCGCCGGCCCCTCCTCTCCAGAACCTGGCCAGCACCTCCATCCGTCCCACCTGGGCAGGGGCTGAAGGTGCCTTCTCCCTTCAGGAACCCCTGTGGTGCCCAGTGCGCCCCGGGCACAAGACTGGCAGGCGACGGGTGTTTGCTTGCCTGAGAATGTTCGACAGGCTGACCTGAATGGCGAGGCCTCGGGCCGCCTGTGTGGAAGGCTAGGGAAGCGTCCTGTGAGGCTTCTCCACGAGGCGCGCAAGCCAGCCGTGCTCTACAGCGGGGGGGCCGCGGCGTGCTTTTCCACTCCAGCTGCCAGTCCACGTCCCAGCAACACCGGGCCCCTGCCCTCCCCTGCTCCCCAGGACTCGACCGAAGCGAAAGGCAGCCGCAAGGCTCCCAGCAGCAAAGCTGCGGGTTTTTCCAGCAAGGAGGGTGGGGAGAGACCCCCTTTTTAAAGCTTTCCCATAAGCGGCTTCTTTAGGCCTTTCCCACTGCACTCCCACCCATGAGCCTCGGAGAAGCAACTCCCAAAGAAAGGAACGCCGGGCAGTGGCCTTGGCCCCTTCAGGCCGGAGGAGCAGCCAGGAGAGCGGAGAGGCAGCTCCAGGCGCGCCGGAGCTGGTGTCTTCTGTCCCCTCTGGCTATGCCTTCAGCCAGCCAGCCCCCCAAAGTCCAGGGCCCTCCTCGCTGCCGGCCTGGCCATGCTGCCGCCCAGTGCGGGGTGAGGGGAGCCCCCCACCGCCCGCTCACCTGCAGCGTGGCCATTCCTGGGTGCCCCCGGCGGACAGTCGCATCCGCCCCAGGGAAGCGGGGCCTGCCCTGCCCCAGCTCCTCCGTCACTCACGCTGCTCAGCTTCACCCCACAGGGCGCTGCCTCCCCACCTCTAGGTGAGAAGAGTTAGGGAACTAGGTGCCTGGCCAGGCGTCCCGAGGAAGCAGCTGCAGCCAAGCGGGATTCACCTGCCCGCTTTCTCGCTCCTTCCCAATCAACCCACCACCAGGTTATCCGATGCCTTTGACCTTCCGACCTGTCCCTCCTAGTCCTTCCCCTTTCACTCCTCTCACCCTTTTCTGTTTGTGCCGTTTGCCTCCACTGCCCTTTCAAGCTTTCACGATTGGCAGAATGAGGAGAAAACAAAAGCACGGCTTTTAAAAGTGCATGTAACTGAAAGACGTTATCTGAATATTAGTCTTCAATGGAGCTAAAAATTCAGTAAGGATGCAGGACGTTTTAAGTTTTTCTTTGTTTCTTAAACAAGTTTTCTTTTTTAATGTTATACACAGCTGAGACTTCTACAAAGACAAAATGGCAGAAAGCCTAGTACGTTTTAAGCCACCGGCATAGGGTTGCACTAGACTTTTATCAGATTAAGAGGGCAAGGACACAGAATCGGCTGGTGGAGGATGCTAAGTTGTCAGAGCTTTCACAGAAGGGTGTGGAGGGGCCTCCTCAGGGAAGCACTTCCCCCAGCGTGGGTGGCTCTGTCCTGCACCCAGGTACGCTCATTCTATAACGGTATTAAAATCATAACCAGGTTAGGGTGTGGCCTGTTTTCACATCAGTCTCCCAAGCCAGCCAGAGAGGGTCAAAGCAAAAAAATTTAAAAAAACATTTTATTCACTTTGCGATGAATAAATGCATACTTGCTGAACAGTGGAACAAAAATTCACATTTAGCGGTAAATCGCACAGCCGTCAGAGGCCCTAAGCTTAGGGCAGGACACCTGTGCAGCCAGTGGCTCCAGAGTTGCCGGAATGAAAATCATCTAAAGCATACGGCTCTTGAGAAGAGGAAAGTTACCCAGGGTATTTTTCACACTGTCTTCCCAGAAAGGGCAGGATGGAGCTGGTTTCCTAGACACCGATTTCCTGAGTTCTGGTTTACAGCAGCCCCCTCACCTATGGAAGCCGGCAAAAGGAGCTCCTTTGCCTCCCCCCCAGGCTGTCCTTCCCCGTGCCCCCACCCACCAGACACTCTGGAACCAAAGCTGGCCTCCGCTGGCGGCCGCTGCACCACTCTGCCCGGCTCAGCCCTTTCCCTGCTTGGACACACCGGAGGCCCCACCTCCAGCATGGCTCTGAGGACAGCACCTCAGCTGCAGGCCTGCCCGCCTGCTGCCTCCTGGTTCCCCACCAGGGGACCCAGCCAAACCTGGGCGGCTTTCCCAAAACGCCCACACGGGGCTGAATCACCCCACAGTTCTGATTCCCACAGCTGGGGCGGGGTGGGGCACCAGGGTTCCCCAGAAGCTCTGCAGGTGGGGCAGCCCCCTGCGGACACGCAGACCCTTGTCCCCCACACACACCAAGGCCATGACAGGGGATGGGCCGGGGTTACTGCGATCCCCGACAGATCCCCGACCCCTCCGCTCTGTGAGCAGACCTGGCACCGCGGGGGTCGCCGGGCGAGGCCCCCCAACCCATAGCTGGGCGCCTGCAAAGGGCCCCGACCCCGCGCAGGGGACTCCCTCACTCTTCACGCGCGCGCCCGGGAGTCCTGGGGGCTTGGGGCACTCCGGCTGGCCGAGGTCCCGTTGGGGCGGTTCGGCCCGCTGTGCGGGGACCTGTCCGCCCCCTCCCACCCCGAGGGGCACAGAACTTTGGAGAAGTATTTGGCCCGACGGGGGCGGGGGCAGCGGGGGGGTGCAGGGACAATGCTGCTGCTCCTCCCCGGCCGCCCCACTGGGCACCCAACCCGACACAGCAGGAGGAGGGTCAGCACCCGTGGGAACCCCGAGCCCGCGGCCCCGCCACGCCCCCTACAGACCCCGGGCTCTCGGCTTCTCGAATGGTGCACTGTGGTCACTGGTCCCCACGCCCCCCAAGGTCTCCCATACCTTTGGGTGCCTCCCGGCCCCTCCCCCGAGTGCCTCTTTCCGGTATCCCCCAAGCTTCACCACCTCGGGACCCAGTCCCCCTCCCGAAAGTCCAGAGCCAGTCCCCTCGGAGAGGGAAGGGGGCTGTGGGGGGACCCCATCCACAGCTCGCCCAGCCACGCTGTGTCCCCCGCCGGGTCCCCTCTCTCTCGAGGACACCATGGCCAGCACTCTTGTGTTGGGAGTTGGGGCGCCGGGCGCCTCGGACCACCTCCTGCGCTTTAGGTGGACTGCGGGGTCGCAGGCACGGCTGCCTTCACCCCTCTGCCGGAGAGGACAGCGCAGCCCCTGCCAGGGCCCGCCCCGTCTCCTGGGCCTGGCACCTAAACCGTGGGCGGGGGGGTGTCTTCTTCAAGGAAAACCCTGTTGCCAGATCCGTGAACGGCTTTGCTGAAATGCCTGCCGTCACAGCGGCTCGCTGCCAGCTTGCCCCACACCATCAAATGGGCCTCTGCTCCTGCGTCTCGACCCGGGCACGCAGGCGGCCGGGCTCCACAGCCCTTCCCGGCACACTTCCACAGCACTTTGCTGTGGTTATCACTCTCCGTGAACTGATGAAAGCTCAGAAATATGTTTCCCAAGCTCACGGAGAGAGCCAGGGTTTGGACCCGGTTTTGTCTGGATCGGTAAGCCCGGGCTCTTTTGTTCTACTCCTTGGGTAGAAGAAGCTATGCCTAGAAGAAACTACTAAAAATATGTGACATTATTTATGTCAGGCAAAATGGGGGAAAAGAAGATATCAAACCCCGGTGCTTCCTTTCTTAAACTCAGTTTCTGTAACAGGAGAAGCAAACGTCCAGCTGGGACCCACAGCCTGGTTTTCTCCAGTGAGGCTGGAGAGTGGCCTGGTGCAGGGGCATGTGGCAAATGAAGTGATCAATTCATGAAAGACTCACTAAAATGGGGCCTCACCCAGGAACCTCTCAGTAGACGTGACCTCGCAGAATGCCGGGACAGCAGAGTGTCGTGCTTCGATTTGTTTCTTAAATTCCCCTCCATTTCTCCCTCTGCATCTTGCTCCTGGGTTACTGTTGGCAATAACACTGGCACATCGTATTTTAAGAGGGAGCCAAAGGAGGATGGCGGAAGGAAAGAACAGAGAACGGAAGGACATAGGGATGGAAAGGGCTGCCTATCAGTCAGAATCATGCAGAGTCTTCAAAAGTGCTTGACGTTCTTTACCTACACTGTGGCATGCAAGCTATCCTTTTATTTTTATTGTTTCAGCGTAGAGGGTCATTTTGTTAATGTAGAAAATAAAGCCCAATCCAGGCCACCCGTGCCCTGTGCCCCCACGCCCCCGCCGATTCAGCCCTGGGTGGCTGTGGGACGGCGGAAGGGGCGCGCCCCTCTCCCAGGGCAGGGGAAGAGCCAAGCAGGAAGTGAACTTTCAAAGACAAAAACAAATTTAATACGGGAAGTGAGAGGGGGTGTCCGCAGAACTTTCAAGGAACAGGTGATTTTTTGAAGTTCAGAGAGGGGATGAAACTGTAGATGATGCCGGAGGAACAGGAGGGCCATTCTGGCGTTTGTCTGTGGCCCTTGTGGTGGAGCGGGCGGTCCTCTGGCCCAGAAGCTGGCAGAGGAGAGCAAAAGAGCGGAAGGCGCTCAGCTCAGGGGTAGACCCGATGCCCGCCGACTCGCCTTCCTTACCAGCTGGAACAGCCTGCACCCCAGCAGCCTAGCCTTCAACACACCCTGGGCAGCTGGCTGCCTGCAGGATAGCCCCACTCCCACCTCTCAGACACTGAACCCCACCTTGGCCCTCATCTGCTGGGGGGTGATTCCAGCTCCTGGGCCATGGTGGGCTATCAGCTGCAGAAGAGCTGGGAGTTCCACCCCGAGCTGACCCCCACCCCCCAGGCAGCCCTTGTGGGGAAGGCTTGGGGTCAGTCCCAGGCCTAGAAGCTGCTCCACCTGGGAGGGGTGGAGGGTCAGCTCCTGGTAGTTGCTGCCGACCACGCACCTGGCAGGGCCCTGGAAGCTGGCTGACCCTCCAGCAGCCCCTCTCCCTCTTGGCCCCTGGGGTGGGGTGGGAGGCTCTAGCCCTCACGTGCCTCCTGGCTGTCCAGCCTGAAGGAACCAGGCCCTGTGGAGGAAATCAGTAACCCCCTCTGCCTTCCAGTAATGAGAACCATGGCTCATGTCTCTATTTTCTCCCTTATACATTTGCTTTCTGAGCTCCTTTTCAGGAACTCATTGGTTTCCCAAGAAAGGGACTGCCAAGGATATAGAATTCCGCTCTCCCATTATGGCCTCCTACGGTGCCCCACCCCTGTCTTGCTCTGACTTTTTATTTCTTAGTGACCTTCAATCCTGGACCCCCTTCCTCCTTCCTCTGCCCATCACCTCCATTCTAACTTCCCTGGTCTCCAACGTCATGTAGACCAGGTTTATTTTTAACGCGTTCCTTTCCTTACCACCGTGGGAGTCTCTGTTTTCTCGAACTCCCTCCATTCCTGGCCAGGCGTCAACCCCATCCATTTTACTGATCAGCTTCCCAAATTGCTGTGTGCTGCCGGGAGGTCGGAAAAGTCCGTGGATCCACTGTGAACTCTCAGACTCTCAGAGGAGCACCCACCGCTCCTTACTGCTCTTTAGCAACCTTTCTGCCATCTTGCCTTGGCACCCCCACCTCTGCAGGCCTAACCTCCGTCTGAGGCCTGCTCGCTCTCCTCACTTTCAATGATGGAAATGCCTTCCAGTGCAGGGAGGAGAGGCATCTTCCCACTCGAGCGTCCTCAAATGTTTTTGCATCCCTCCATTATTTACATTTCTTCTCTCTGAGGAAATGTTCCTCCAGGATTGGGTTCTCAATTGTCCCCTTTGACTTGCCTTTTCAAAGTCCTCCACTCTGTCACCTCTTGGGCCTCTGACTTCAACTTGGGGTTTCCCTTATTCTTTAAATAATAATATTTATTAATATAAAACTTCCAACAGCTTTGTTTGCTCAAACTAGCGACTTGTTCAGGGTTCAGTTACCCCCAAACCCTGTCAGTCAACAGTGATGTTCTAGTCGCCAGTCTCGAGGGCTTGCTCTTCAACATCTTTGTGTCTTCTGAACCATTTTACCATTTTACCAGACTGGTGTGCCCCCACGCCCACTTCCTCCCCCTCTCTTCCCTCTGTTGTTCTCTTCTTAAAGGAAATGGGACTTTTTATTGGCCACTCGACATCCACTGTTACCCTTATTTAGAAGCCTTGGTGCTTTGGTACTCCATGGATTCTAACACGTCAGAACTGACCACAGCCAGGTTCCTGGGCATTCCGTGTCCTGTGTGGATTACCTACAATTACGTAGATTTTCTAGAGCTAGACTTTACCTACCCCTCTCTCTGCACTTCCCATCTCTGCACTTGCTGGGGTGGGGTGGGGGCTGTAAATCACCCCAAGAGAGCTCTCACAGCTCTGGGTAGGGGCAAAGCAATGATCAAGAAACCATAGGAGGGGAGCGGATGTAGCTCAGTGGTTGAGCTCCTGCTTCCCATGTACGAGGCCCTGGGTTTGATCCCGGATACCTCGTAAAAGCAAACATGAAACAACCACTGTAACTCAGCGGTTGAGCACCTGATTCCCATGTACGAGGTCCTGAAAAAAAAAAAGAAAGAAACCGCAGGAAACCCCTCATGAAAGGGGCTGGCCAGCAGAGCCTCTGGCTGCATTGAGGGACCACCGCCCGCGAGGCGATTCCGTGCCTCTCCCCTCCCCCTTTCCCAGATGCGGGTGGTCCTCCCCCTCTCTGCCTTTGCTCCTTCCCCCTGGCCCCTCACCATCTCTGGCCCAGCACGGTCCTGAGCACAGGCACCTGTTTGCGCTGCGGGCTGGAGTCCCGGCAGCTCTTTAACTCACCGCGCAAACCGAGCTCAGCAGCTCGTCTCTGCAACGGGGCTCGTAGCGGCGTTCTTGACTCTGCCGGCCACCCTCCTGGTCCCCCAGATCTGAAAGCTTCGCCCTCTGTGCTGCTTCCGCCTCGTCGCCCCCTGCGTCTCTGTCACCCTTGAACTTAGAACAAGCTGGCATGTGGTTCCTTAGGATACCCACCCTACTTCTGTCTTGAATTACAGCATGCAACGGTTTTTAGGGAAAAGCCGTAAAAAGAAATTTACATACCATTTAGAAACTTTGGATAAGATCGGCAATATCATTATTCATTCTGCAATAAGTTATTTGTGGCAAGTACAAGATGTAAAACTTAACCTTTACCTCTACTAATTTAATTTTAACAGGCTAAAATTACATGAAATTGTAATACTTTTTTCCCATTACAGCAAAAGAGTAAAATTTTAAAACCATATATCAGTCGTTTTAGAAAGTAATTTTATTTTATTCTATCATTTGTATATGACTTGTATTAAAAGAGAAATAGTACAATGATCTCCATAGAACCATCTCTCAAATTCAATTATTATCAAGATTTTGCCACTCAGGTATCAGATTTTTCCC
>JAQZBX010085016.1:0-13176 GCA_029593785.1 Cabassous unicinctus | reverse complement strand
TTTTTTTTTTTTTTTTTTCTGAGTAACAGTGACTGTTTGGTGCAGGCAAAATTTAAGACAATTGTCAGGTAAAGGTTATAACAAATGGGGAGATTGTGAAAACGTTAAAGGTGTTTGGAATTGAAAATGGCGGGTGATAAACAGCAGAATCTAGGGCTACATAAGGGCAGTGAGCACGAAGGAGTAAACACCATTGGCTCAAGTGTACTTGAATTGAGTGCTTCCATTAGTGAATAAAGGCATTTCATTCAAGTGACCATCTCAAAGGTAGAATAAAGGATTTAATTGGGTGGGATATGCTTCTGTCTATTAATGTACATGTCTCTGAGGGGAACAGACAAGGAGGGGAGAAAGGCAGTGAGAGATGGAGGGAAGGACTGAATTTAAGAGGGAAATGGATTTATTTGAGGGAGAGATCTAACCTATTACCAAAATAAAAGAGCAGTAATTAAACACAGGAGCTTCCAACTAAACTGCTACTTAATGCAAATTTTCAGGTTAAAGATAAATAGTACATAATTACAAGTCTGTATTGAAAAATGTATGCATTAAATAAAATCTAGTAGTAAATACTTGCCAGGTAATCAAACAGGGTTCAGTTTAGGTGATAAAGCTACATGCAGTTTTCTTACCTTTTTTCTATCATAATATAGTTTACAAATCTTTTTAACAACAAAACTATATACATTAGAAATGCTAATTATATGAGTTACCCAATTATGTAAATATTGAATAGTGCAGCTATTATTATATTATTAATCATTTAAGGATGCATTTTCAAACAATCTAACTACAAATGATTATATTTAATATGATAATTTTCAATAAAGCATATAGTGGCTTCCAGTTTAAAAGGGTGGGAAAATTGCAGCACCTCAACAACTCTTCCATCTTCCACAAATCACCTGTGACGCTGGGGGCTGCCTTTGTGGCATTTGACTCTCACAGCATGAATACAAAACTAGGGCGGTTATCAAGCTCTAGAGCACACAGACCGCCTTTGGAATCCCTACTCCCTCATTTCCGAGCTGCGCTACTAGCTTCAAGTGCCAGTTTCTTCATCTGTAAAACCAGCATTATACTACTCCTAATGCTCATAGAGTTGTGTGAGAACTGAATGAGACGATGGATATAAAGCTTTTAGCCCAGCCACTGACACATCCTAAGAACCCAGTAAGGGTCAGCGATGCCCACTGCCCAGATATTGCTTTGAAAGATAATCGCGGCTCTTTTCCATTTTTTCTGATTACAAAAGGATTACATCATTAAAAAAATAATAATAATAACATATTGAATTTTTGGGAAAAAAATAAAAGTATAAGTAAGAAAACAATAAGCACTTAAAATTCATTGGCAGGATTATTACCAAATGGCATTTTGTTGTAAAAAAAAAATTTCTTTGGTTGGGAGAGCACAAGAGAGATTGTTTTGAAACTTTGGATTTTCCTTTTAGCATTTTCCCATTTTCTGAACTATTAATTTGTGAGGAAAGGAATGATTATTCAATAAGTTGTACTGGAACAGTTGGCTACCTATTTCAGAAAATCCAAAAGAGCTAAAATTTATAATATATTTGGAAAATACATTTTAAAATATACCATTTTCCTGGGAACATTGATGTAATTGCATCTTATATTATATAGTTACATTTATATAATGTACAAAACAGGTGAAACTCACCTGGTCTGTTATGTCAGGGAAAGGATTGCCCTTAATGGGGTAGTGGTGGTTGGAAAGGAATGTGAGGGACTTAGAGGATGTTAGTGATAGCTGCTTCTAGGTCAGGTTAACGCTACACAGGTGGTGTGTTTATGATAGGGCACTTTTTGGTCTTTATACTATGTTTAAATAAAAATTAAGAGACATAATAGTCTACAAAAAACTGCAACTTATGTTCCTACTGAAAAAGATAAACACAATAACAATGAATAGCACAGACTGTGACTCATGGAATGTCTATGATGAGCCTCTGATTCATTCTTCTCGCTTTCATATTTGCAACCAATTCTATTGGAGTATTTATAGAAGGGAACAAAATATTTTTCTCATGTAAATTGGAGTTCAACTGCTGAAATATTTTTGTCAAGAAAGTCTTGATTACCAAGTATCAAGTAGAGATACCCGAATCAGTGTGTACTTAATTAAAAAAAAGTATCACCTTATCTCATTTTTTTTTTAACGTATTTTGGATCTGGTAGTTTTAACATCTTTAAATAAGAGACTAACTAGAAAATTAGAAATTTTCTAATTTCTAAATGCATATCTAGAAAATGCTGGTTTAACTTTTATTTTAGCATATTCCTGTGGCTAGCATGCTGATTCTCATCACAGACATATTTTATTATGTATTTTAATAAAATGATTTTCTTCTTAAACTTATTAAGAAAAGATAATCTAAAAGCTGCGTTTTGTGCATGTATGTGCATGGGTGTGTGTGTTTCACTGTCTGTCTTTATGGCGCCAAAGCAGATAAAGATCCAGAATACTTATAATCTTATAAAACTAGATACATCATTTTAAATGTTAGGACATGCCTAGTGGCAGATGGTCACATGCCATTTTAGAGCCACCTAGAGGCACAAAAATTGTCCCATGTTTTTCAATTTGGCAGATGTACATGCCCTGTTGGCAAAATTTAGAAAATAACTAAAAAGCTTACATCTTCAAAACAGATCGTATTCATTGAGGAATGTGCAATTCAACAGGGGAGGTCTATGCAGGAATTTCAGAATCAATACAATCAAATGTATAGTCGAGTTGGCATAAAATTTTGGAACTGTAATTAGCTAAACTATTTTACTGGGTGCTGGCTTCTCTTATGGCATCTTAACGAAGCCTAAATAATGATTTTTGGAGCAGAATTAATATGAATGCTAACGAATTTATACATTCAAATTAATTTATTTTAAATATAAAGATCAAATTTTATTCAGAATTCAGTTCTTAGTGCTAGCATTGCTTTTTCAGAATTCTCACATTTTAATATAACATACTGATACGTAGAGAATCTAAAAATCACTCAATTTTTAATTCAAACTTGAATATAAAATTTAAAAATCAGTCATCAGATTTTCACTTAACTTGCAAAATTTACACCTCACTTTTCCATATTTCCAGTTCTCTCCATATCACTCATCTGTATCTTTTTCTAGTCCTCTTATCTTTTATTGAAGTAAGAAAATGTAAACATTTACCTAAGAACAATACTTTTAGGCTTTTGTACTTAGAATGAATGATATTCACTGTCAGGTAAGAGGTAGGCATAGAATATATCTGGTTAAGGAATATTATCTGAGTAAAAATATAGATGGCTTAGATTGGGGGAGTGCAAACTTTTTCTGTAAAGGGCCAGATAGTAAATATTATAGACTTGGAGGCCATACAATCTTTGTGGCAGCTACTCGACTCTACTGGTAGTGCAAATGCAGTCACAGATAACATGCAGGGAATGGGTGTGGTTGTGAGCCAATAAAACTTTATTTACAACAAGAGAAAAAGGATCAGGTTTGACTTGTGGGCTGTAGTTTGCAGACCCCTGGTATAGATTATTGCAAAATTTTTCTGGTTTGAGGAATGCATAGGAAATAGTACACATATTAGATATGTTAATATGTGAATTGGGGGCCCATTAAGGATTTTGAAAGTGGGGAAGGGATAGGATTTATTTTAGAAAGCCAAAAGCATGAGGAGCAGACTACTAAAATGATACAATTCAGGATGGGTGTAGACCTGAAAGAAATGCTTCATTCAAACTGATCCATGCATTCCTTTATTTGTTTTTTGAGTGTTTACTATTCACATAATGAATAGAATTATCATTCTGGAAATGAATGATAATCCCTAATCACTGGATGGGAGGTGTAAGAGAGTTTAGTTTATATGTTAAAATGGACCTAATTTCATAAAATACATTCAGCTTGGTTTGCCATAGCACTTCTCTTACCTCTTCTGTGGTACTATTCTATTTAGCATTTTACTCATTGACCTGATATGTAATTTGTTTGTTTACCTGTGGCTCCTAACCAGACCCTGAGTATTTACAGGCCAGGAACTCTCTTCTTTATCTTGGTATCCCTAGGGCATATGACAGTGTCTTACCCAGAATCATTGAATCATATAATTGAATTATTGCCAGGAGCTTCCAATAACAGCCCTACAGGAAAAAAGAATGTTGAATTACATATTAGTTTCATTCATATCCTTTTCTATTTCAGCCCCCAGGAAAACCACTGATTTCCTGGTCTCTGATTGCTTCTTATATCCATAAATGGTTCAGCCTTGCCAGGCACTCCTATGCCTGGATTTCACAGGTGAGATTTAGACCTTTCCTGACCCCTAATTAAAACTCACCACTTTTCTGACTTCTTCCTTCTAGGCCTATGAGGTGCCTAATTGACTAAAATAGTGAGTTTAGATGAGGAAAGAACAGAAGGAAAGCATTAAAAATGTAAGCTTAATTTGAATCACTTCCTTTCATTATAAAAGTAATATAGTGTTTTTCAGCAAATCTAGAAGTTATCAAAACATGCAAAGAGAAAAATTAAAATAATCAGGATGCTGATATTTACAAAATATTCACAAAAGAAATTTTCAAATTTGATCTCACAACACTTGCTGTTTATTCCTTATTTTCTACCTGCCACAGTATGAACTTCTCATGTTATCAAATACTCATTTACAACTTCACTAAATACCTTGCATATCTGTGCCTTTATTAAATAATTAAATATATTGAATATTTATTAAGGGTCAATCTCTGTTCTGGGCACTGGGATATAGCAACAAATAAGACAGATAAGATTCCTTCTGTCATGTATCTTACATTGTAATTGGGGAGATGACAAAGAGAAAAACACATAAATAAGATAAATTTGGCTTGTGAAAGTGCTATGCCCATAATAAAACTGGTCAATATGACAGTGGCTGAAAAATGCGAAAGGGTGTATTATTTTGACTTTGTGCTCTTGTAATTAAAAAAAAAAATTTGCTTATATAAAATGCAATAAACATCTAGTTACATAAATCTTTGTGAACATTTCTAATTATATCCTCCAAGTAAATTCCTTGTAATGGAATGGCTAGGTCAAAGAATATGCATATTTTAAAAACAATATATATTAGCAAATAACAAACACATAATAATTTAGGCTCCCACCAACAGATACAATTGTCATAATTGTCACCGGCCAGGTGGCAGGCTATGTGTTTTCAAATACGTTATGATTTGAAATCCATTGAGGTTGGTATTACCATATCCAATTTGTAAATCAAGAACATGAGATCAGAGATATTGAACATGTTTAAAGCAATGTGGCAGTTATGGAGGCAGCAGAGTAGAAAAGCCAGGGTCTGGTCCTACTGTGTGTTACTCTTTCTGGAGAGTATCAGATTATTATGGCAGCTTCACTAAACCAAAGGGATTATTAGGAAAAGTCTGTTTAGGGCTAGTGGAGAGGCCGGTTTTCAACAAGGGATGATCAGGGCTACACAAACCTTCCAAAAGAAGGACTTCTTACATATTTAGACAATGTGAAAGGTCAACAACAACAGGAACATTCTGTTTCTCTATTGCTCAAAGTTGATACTGAACAACTAGAAATAAATGCAAGAAACATCCTCACAATACTGGTAGCTCTTGTTAGAAAATGAGTTATAGGAAGACAGACTGAAATGTAATATCTAGAAAAATAATGAAAATTATATTTTAGATGAAACTTAATGGTTTGATTCTTGACCATGAATTTGTTCATGTGCATCAGGTGTGGGATATGACTGGTCTCAACCTACCAACTTCACCTCATTCTATCTACAGAGTGATTGGTTCAGGCATCTAAATGATCAAACAGAGTGAGGTCCAGTTCTTTTGTTCCACATCTGGAGGAGAAAGATTTTCTCACTGTGTGGAAATGGATGAGTCCCCAGAGCTGATGGCAGTCTTTTGTGCTCATCAGTGACACTGAACCACAGTAGTGGTGGGAGAGGAAACACAACAAAAACAATAGATCTTTAAAGATGATCTGTTAACTGGCAATGCAAAGCAGCCCCAAAGTTAGTTTTTCAGATGAATGAAATATAAGGTATTCTAACTAGTAGATCTACTGTGTGCATAGCAATTAGCACAGACACTGTAGTCAGTGTAGTAGTTTTAAATATATATAATTAATTCTTATAATTAATGAAGACTGACGGCTAGTGCAACAACTTACCACTTCTGATATGAAGTTTTTAAGTGTGTAAATTTTAAGGTTAGCAAATTTCTCTCACTAATTCTACTTATGAAGAAATTTTAAAATGTAGGGAAGATATTGCATCTTAAAAAGAGTTTTTTTCTTTGGCAAGAGTTAATGTTAAATATATTTTTCTCTCTTTTAGAAAATAATCAAATTTTGCTTCAGTGTTCTTCTGAAGTAGGAACCCGATCTTATTCTCTAACCAGCCATACTTAGAAATAATGTACTTTTTTGGGTGCAAAGTGAAAGAAAGCATTAGCCTTAGGTAATGCACTGCCAAATTGCCAACTATTAAGAGCGTTCAGTCTGCTACACAGTTTTATGTAAAACCATGGGTGAGACTGTAAGTGTCTCTTACACCCAAGGTGAAAATGACGACTATGTGGTGTTCTTGACTACTAGAACCCCCGAAATCTTAGAGACTTTTTTGTAATGTTCACATTGAAACACATTTTTTGGTATTACTAACATTTGATAAACTGGTCAGGCTGGATACTCTTGACTACTCATGACACTGAATTACAATTGCTTTTTAAAAAACATTGGAATGGCTTTGTAAGCTGAATAAGAAGTGATAGGACTGAAAATGCATATATGTAATCACATATTTTATATATAATGCATGCATATACACATGAATTATATTTTAGGATCACAAAATGAGATACAAAACATGCCAGTTTTCCTATACAATTTTAATCATAAAAACACCTAGGGTAGATAGTCTAATGGTCTACATGTTACCGTTTACATTATTTTTTAAAAGAAAACCAACCAGGAGACATTCAGGATCATTAAGATATCAGGATACATAATATGAGATGTAAAATATGGAAAAGTACTAGTAAATAGAACATCGTATGTTACAGATTTTGTTTTTAGATTTTAATCAAACAGATGGAATTAAAATCTCAGAAATGTCCAATAAAAATGGTCAAAATAGTTCAATACCACCACTTTCATAAAAATTCACCATATATATTATATATACTTGTATTTATATATAACCAAGAACTGCCAAGTTTTTAAAACAGAAGACAATATTAAAAGAATTTTGGCAGGGCATTGATGAAACCGGTTTCAGTGATGAAAATCATGTTCATGTTCACTATAAAAAGGACAGCTTGCTGGTTTAGAGACCTAGGCAACGACATGTGTTAAATATGGTCACAAAGACAAACTAAAAAGGGTTTTATACTACAGCTAATCCAATGTCTAATTTTGCCTTTTCTATATGCCTTCAAAAGAGTTAATTCCATTTTGGGGAATCTCTAGTTCTAATACTGCCATGAAATTGTCTTCCTAAAAGCTAAATGAAAATCACGTAAAATACAGTCCTTAGCATGCACCTCACATGTAAATTCATTTAATAATTATTAGCACTCTAATGAGCATTACTTTCTCCAGGATTTGCCTTCTGAAATGTTTTTACTTCCTTATGTGATGGCCCTTCAAAAATTTGGGAACAGCTATCATCTTTCCTCTGAGAATTTTTACAATATACACAACAATTACTTCATCTCTTCTACATATGCCAGAGTTTTAGGAACTTTACCATCTGGTTGCCATCTCTGAATAAATTTTTATTTGTCAAAACCTCTCTCAGAGTAGTGCTCCAGACTGAACACTCATCTACAGGGTTAATTATCTGGTATGGTGAAAACTGGGACAATTTGTGTATAATGTCACTGGCCTATTGTTAGTTTAATACCAAACTAGGGGCTAATACTATGAAATTAACTTAGCAAATATGTCACTTTATATAATTGGTCAGTATTCTCTGTTGATGTTTAGGAAATTTAGAGTTGAATTTATCAAAAAAAAAGATCAATACCATCACAGTGAAGGGGGAGAATTCCTGGTAAAACGGCAACTGAGAAAGTTGCAGATTAATCACCAATCCCACAGCCAGGAGAGAGACTGATGGAACTACGAGTCTTCCTTAAAACAGTGAGAAACACACAGGAGGTTATTAAATCCTGGTTGCATTTTGGGGGAGACAGTGAGTTGCAGTTGAGTGCAGAAAAATCCATGTGTTTGAATAAGGCATGGGACAATGGAAATGAAGGTAGATGTTTTCTTTTCTCAGTTAAAGTTTGGATGGATCCCTGCCAGTTCCATGATACTATGAGGCTGAGATACAGCTGGGCCAAGACAGCATTTTTGATTGACTAAAATTACGGTCCTCTGATAGAGAACAAGAAGTGATTGGTTTAGAAATTGATCCCTAGGGTTTCTTTATTTTTTTGGTAACAACACAATGTTTTTTATTTTTATTTTCTATCTTTTACAATGGGGATTTATTAACTTATTTTTAGTACTTTTAAAAAATACTTTAGAATATATGAATGTTACATAAAAAATATAGGGGATTCCCATATTCCCCGCTCCCTACCCCTCCCACAATGTATGTTTGTATCCATCATTGCAATGTCATTCAAGACAATGTCAATGTTCCCAAAATGCCCCTATATTATATCTGTTTTTCCCTCTCCCTCGCCTCAGAAACTCCTATGGCCACTGACTCCACATCAATGATAAAAGTTCTTCCAATGTTAGAATAACAATAAGTCTATAGTAGTAGAGTAACTGTAAGTCTACTCTAGTCCATCATTCATTCCCCACTCCTAAGGATTCTGGAATGGTGATGTCCATGCTGCCTCTAATTAAGAAGGGGCTTAGATCCCATGGGCAGATGGATGGGACTATCTTGCTTGCAGTTGCAGACTCTCGGTTCCTTGGGATGGTTGTCCATCATCATCTCCTTCTTAGTTGCCCTGGGTGAGTCCAATGAACTGGAGCGTAGGTGCTGCAACTCTGTTGAGATTCAGGGCCCAACTGGCACATGGACAGCCCCAAAATTTAAGACTCTTGGACACACACCTGTCAAGTCTAGTGCTAGCTATAGGTTTAAACAGAAGAGGCAGAAGAGCCATGTGTAGGGAAACCACAAATGAATCCAACTCTGTCACACCGGGGAGCGTAAATTTCAAAGTAGGGCCCACTGCCGAGGTGCCAAACTCCTGAGCTGTCTGCCCTGCCTATATAGTGTCTGGATGTCTCTAGAGCCCTCAGGAGCCCTGCTATTTGAGGCAGTATTTACTGTGGCAGTCAATGAGATCCTGCTGAGATGTACATAAGTATAACCTCTGGAATGACCTCCCAACTCACTTTGAAATCTCTTAGCCATAAAAACTCATTTGTATTTACCCTTATCCACTTTTTGTTAAGATCTGTTTCCAGGTGCATTGCTACTTGGTGCTTGTTAATAATCCCTTGTACCAGGGACGCTCATCCCCAGTAGTCATGTCCCATGGCAGGGCCAGGGAGCGGGGGAAGGTAATGCATTTACGTGTTTCTCTATGCTTGGCTTAGAGAAAGGCCACATTTGAGCAACAAGGAGGCTTTCAGGAAGTAACTTTTAGGAAACCTATAATACTAGGCTAAGTTTCAATTTCAAAAGAAAGGTTCATAAATACAGTCATCAATATCAATGGCCCCTTGTGATGGTCCGTCCTCCTTCACTAGGCACTGCCCTGTACTTGGGGGCTTTTTGCTCTCCCATCAAAGAATGTGTCAGAGCTCCCCTGGGGTTTCTTTCTATCCCACCCTTGTAGAAACAGAACTTGGTTAGTTACAACCAAGGAAGGCCCCACTTGGAAAAAGAAATAGTGTAGGTTGAAGTAGAGGATTTCCACCAAGGATAGGTTGCTCATTGAGAACAAATGTATACAGTGTAGGGTTATAAAGCCAAGGTATATTGTTTAGATTCAATACCCACCTCTTTAAACTTACCAAGAAGGGCATGGGCCTGTGCTTTAGCCCATCCACCCTAGATACACTAGAGAAAATCAACAAGAAAAGGAATGAGCAATCAGAAAAATAGGCAACTCACAGAGGGACAACCAAAATGGCTAACAAGTATCTGAACTTTTCATTTTTACAAATAATACAAATTTTAGTAGCAATGAGATGGCACTTTATAGCCATCAATTTAGCAAAAATTAGAAAGTTGTTGTAGTGGACTGAATAGTAACCCCCCAAAGGATATATCTGCATTCTAATCTCCAGAACTTGTGAATATTATCTTATAAAGGCTCTTGAGGGGAAGTTCTTATCTGGGTGGGCCCTAAATGCAATCACATGACCCTTATAAGAAAGGGGTAGGGGATGTTTGGACGTAGACAGAAGAGGAGGAGGTGATGTGACCATAGAGGCAGAGAAGGAGTGATGTGGCCACAGGTCAAGGACTACCTGAAGCAGAAGCTGGAAGAGGCAAGGAACAGATTCTCCTATAGAGCCTTTGGAGGGAGTGCAACCTTGCCAACACCTTCATTTTGGACTTGTGGCCTCCAGAACTGTGGGAGAACAAATTTCCATTGTTTTAGACCACCCAATTTGTGGTAATTTATTACAGCAGCCAGAAGAAATTAATACAGGTGGCTAGAAAGAAGTTTGGTGATAATGTGAGGAAATGGAAACCTCAAGCACTGCTGTTCAGTTTAGAGACTGTTCAGAACAATTTGGAGATTAATGTGGCTGTACTTAGTTGAATTAGGCATGTCTATGGCCTAGAATATTGCAGTCCACTTGGGTTATATATTCCAAGGAATCTTCAACACAGATACATAATGGGACAAATATGAGAATTTTTTTTTCCTGAGTGTTATTTGTGGTAATAGAAGCAGCTGTAGCGCCTATCAGAAAATAAATAAATAAATAAAAATGGTGGATGCATACTATGTAGAGTTAGAAATATTTGACGAGCTATACAAACAGATCTTTAGAAAACAGGCATGGAGGATTACATAAGAAATAGAAGCCATTCTAAAAGTCAGGACATTCATTCACAGTAAATGTGTGTGTGTGTGTGTGTGTGTGTGTGTGTGTAAGCAAAATAGTATTCTGCCTACAAATCCATGGTGAGATAATGATGAGAAACCAAAAAAAAAACAAGAAAACAAAAACAAGGATATTGAGGAATAGAGTTGAAAGAGAAAAATTCAAATAAGAGAGACCATGAAGTGACCAGTGATGATAGTATACCATGAACTGAAGAACGTGATTAATTGAATTATCAGCACCAGAGTTCAAACTAGTGTAAAAGTGGTAAAATTCAGCTGTTGGAGACCATCACACAAAATCTTCTTTCGAAATCCAGGGTAACTATTGACAACCAAATAATCAGCTGCAATACAGATGTAGTGTGGTCTACAGTTCGGCAACTACAAACTATCCTTTGTGTTTTATGAATATGAACATACAGTAAGTTTTTGTAAGGAAAATTTTACACTTTCAAACACAAATTTGTTATTTTTTTAAATATTTTTTTTAATTTTTTAAAATATACTTAGATTACATAAATGTTAGACAAAAAATATAGGGATTCCCATATGCCCCACTCCCTACAGCTCCCACACCCTCCCACATAAACATTCTTCATTAGTGTGGCACATTCATTGCAATTGATAAACACATGCTGGGGCTTTGCCATGAGCATGGACCATAGTTCACATTGCAGTTTATGCTCTCTCCCACACAGTTCTGCATGTTATGTGACAATATAAAATGGCCTATATCTGTCATTGCAATGTCATTCAGGACGATTCCCATGTCCTGAAAAAGCCCTCGTATTACACCTGTTTTTCCCCCTCCCTGCTCCCAGAACCTAATTTGGAGGTTAGTTTTTCTGGAACATCATTTTGGCTTCAGTAATTAATATCATAAAACTATTCTTAAAATGCAAAAGTACTATTTTATATCATACACTTGAATAGAAATTGGCACAAGATGAGGCATGGCACCTCTATTTTTTAAATAGATAATAAGTCTTCTTTACTTCTGGTTAAAGGCTTCTGTTAGTCCTACAGGATTCCTCTCCTTAGTAATAGTCACAAAGGAAAACAAATTGGTCAGAAATCCCAGAAACACAATGATTGTGCCCATTAGTACATTAGCCACTGTATACTTCTGCAGCTTTAAGAGTTTGTAAAGTTCTCAGTCATTCATGTTTCTTTTTCTCCCTACTATCTAAATTACATAATTGATTCATTTAGCAAATTGTTTTTGTTTTTTGTGAGTATTTTTTTTTCAGTGTTCACATAAAGTTTAGCAGAACCAACATCTGAAATACCAGAACCCAATTTGGTATACCTGAATGTACCTGTCTTTAGCAGAAGGATATTTGTTGTGCATTGTTCGAAATGGCAAGGAAACAGGAAACAACCAGCATATAAATCAACAGGAGATTGGTTGAGTAAAATCATGAATCTACCTATATCTTAGGTATAATATATGTTATAAATTTTACATGAATTAATATTAAGAGATGTCCATGTTATTCCATTAAAACAAAAGAGGAGGAAAACGAAATCATAGACTATGGTTCCATTTTCACTTAAAAAAGTAAAGGAAAAAGAGAAACTCTATAACCTTGTATTCAAATACAAGACTGTAGTAAAAGGAACCATATAGTATATATTAAAATGTTATTATTGGAAACTTCAGAGGGGTTAAATTATAATTGTTTTCTTTCACATCTCTGTGTTGTTTGATATTTTTGCAGTGAATATGTGTTGATTAAAAAAGAAAAATAACTTTACAATGAAAGAAAGAATGCACATGGTTGTATGGTATCTAAAAAACTTTTCAAATATTTAACAACTATTGGCACTACTAAGAAAAGGAAAGCTATTTTCATCCTGATCTTTCTTGTGTATGCATTTGGTATTGAGTGATTTTTTGGTTGTTTTCAAAGGCATAGGACAGAGAAAAGAGAAAAGAGGAAACTAGATAACCTTCAAACACTTTAGAACAGTTATGAGGGCATACTCTTTAAAAAATTCACTCTTTGTCAAATTTAATAACATCCATTTTATAAACCACAGAGTTTTCCTATCTCACAAATCAATTTCATTCTATTATACTGGTGAATTAGTTTCTTTTT
>JAQZBX010085015.1:0-13178 GCA_029593785.1 Cabassous unicinctus | reverse complement strand
TTGTCCTACATATGAGTCTTTGGGCTCTTCTATTTTAACCTATACTTATAACTATACTTGTTAATTATATGTCTCAGAGTCTCAAATATTTGGTCTGTTCATGTGCCAGGTGGGCCCTGAATCTCAGCAGAGATGAAACATCTACTCTACTGTTCACTGAAATCACCGAGGACAGCTATCAAAGAGACTATGATGGAAATCGGCCTTCCCAAGAAGCAGAGAGTATCTGAAACTGCAAGCAAGATAGTTCCATCCATCTGCTCCATGGGATCTAAACTCCCTCTCAGTTAGAAGCAGAGTGGACATCACCATCCCCAAATCCTCAAGACTGGGGAATGAACAATGGACTAAAGTAGACTTATTATTATTCTATTATAGACATTATTTTTCTAACAATGGAAGTACATGTATCATTGATATAAAAGGCACTGGCCACCAGAGGTTCTGAGGGGAGGGAGAGGGAAGAATATGTGTAATATGGGAGCAATTTTGGGACATTAGAATTTTCCTGTCTGACATGGCAATGATGTATACAGGCCATAATATATTTTATCATAACCTAAAAAATTATGTGGGACAAAGTTTAGGCTAAAATGTAAACTGTAGTCCATGGTTAGTAGCAAGGTTTCAATACGTTTTCAATGATTATAATAAATGTACCATACTAATGTTGTTAATGTGGGAATGTGTGGAAGGAGGTGGACATGGGGCTTATGGGAATCCACTATATTATTTATAGAACATTAATGTAATCTATATCTTTAAAAATAAAAAAAAACATTAAAAAAACAGTGAAAAATAAAAAATAATTAGGGAGAATTCAAAACACTCACAGATAAGGAAAAATTAGGAAACCTTTTCAACAAGAAAGCTGCCCTTCAAGCAATATTAAAGGGAGTTCTGCAGGTTGAAATAAAAAAGAAAAGAGAGAAGGTTGGAAGAGAGTGTAGAAAGAAAGATTATTAGTAAGAATAGCTAAAATGATAAAGAGAAATAAAAACAAAATATGATATATATATAACCCTAAAGAGAAAATGGATAATGTAGGTACTACCTTGAAAGAAATAATATTGAATGTTAATGGAAAAACCTCTGCAATCAAAAGACACAGATTGGCAGAATGTGTTAAGGAGTATGACTCATCTATATGCTGTCTACAAGAAACTCACCTTAGACCCAGGGAGGCAAGGAACTTGCAAGTGAATGATCAGAAAACAGTTTTACATAGAAACAGTAAACATAAAAAGATAAGAGTAGCTACACTAATATTGGACAAAATAAATATCAAGTGCAAAACTATTGCAACAGACAAGGAAAAGCACTATATAAAAGGAATAATCTACAAGAAGTAAGTACAATCATAAACATTTATGCACTTAACCAAGGTGCCCCAAAATACATGCGGCAAACATGGGAAAAAATAAGTGGAGAAATAAATGCCTCTACCAATATACTAGAGGATTTAATACACCATTATCACCATTAGACAGGATATCTGGATAGAAGGACAATAAAGAAATAGAGACTTGGAATAATATGTTAGAGGATCTAGATCTAATAGACATATAGACAACATTATACCCATACACAGTAGTATATACATTCTTCTCGAGTACCCGTTGATCAGGCTAAAGATTAGACCGCATGCTAGGTAACAGAATAAGTCTCAGTGAATTCAGAATGATTGAAATTATGCAAATAATTTCTCTGACCACAATGGAATAAAACTGGAAATTAATCAGGGACAGAAAAACAGAATAGGCACAAAGATATGGAAGTTGAATAACATTCTAGACAATCAGTTGGTAAAGGATTAATTACAAAAGAAATCAGTAACTACCTCTCAATGAGTGGAAATGAGAATAAAACATATCAAACATATGGTATGATGCAAATGCAGTGCTGAAAGGGAAATGTATACCCAAAAATTCCTATGATAAAAAAGAGGTAAAATCAAAGACCTAATTGCACACCTGGATTAACCAGAAAAAGAACCACCTAATAACAAAGCAAGCAGAAGTAAGGAAATAACAAAGATAAGAGCAGAGCTAAATGACATTGAGAATAAAAAAATAGTAGAAAAAATTAGCAAAACCAAAAGCTGGTACTTTGTGAAGATTTATAATATTGACAAAACCTTAGCTAGACTAAGAAATAAAAGAGAGTGAAGATGTAAATACATAAAGTGTATCATCAGAGGATACTTTGAAAAATTGTATGCCAAAAAGATGGATAATGTAGATGAAATGGAACAAATTTATAGAAACACACAAGCAGCCTATATTGATGAAAAAATTTATGAATGCATTTTTTTACCAATCACAAGTAACCATTCTAAAATCTTCCAACTGAGAAAAGGCCAGGACCAGATGGCTTCACAGGTGAATACTACCCATTATTCTGAAAAGAACTTACATCAATCCTGAATACAGTTTTCGAAAAAAACTAGAAATGCAGGGACATTGCCTGACTCATACTACAATTCCAACATCACCCTCACATCAAAGCCACAAGAAAAGAAAACCAGACACCCATATCTCCCTATTCAACCTAGATGCTTAATCCTCAAAAAAATACTTGCTAATCATGTTCAAAAATACATCTAACAAATTATATGCCATGATCAAGTGTGTTTCATCCCTGGTATACAAGGATGGTTCAACATAAAAAAATCAATAAATGTAATTCACCTCATTAACAGATTGAAATAAAATATCATATGAAATCATATTATTTGGAGACCCACATAATAACCGACAGAATATGGAATTCAAATATATTAATAAATGTTATATATTTGACAATATATATTACTAGGTTACATTTCAATTTCACTAGAGCAAGTTTCTTAAGTATAAACATCACTATCAAGGAGCTGGTGTATTTGTCTGTACTCCTTCACTACGCATGGCTCATATACTCTAGAGATTCTTACCATTCTATGAGAGATTATAGCAGGACTTGATAGGATGAGAATTCAATATTCTCTCAATTTTGTGGGTCTTCTTCTCCTGAGACAAGATCCCATGACCGTATGAACACCTTCATATTCCATTGAGACATGCCCCAGGTGCCACCTCGCCACACATCCCAACACCACGGACACTTGGCATAGTGATCATCCCCTGCCACACTTGCAACTGTTCTTCAATCCAAAATCTCCCCCAAAATGAATCCAAAAAATACTAAAATTAAAAATTAATAAATAAATATAAAATAATTATTTTTTTGCATTCTGATTTCACCAAACTAAGATTTGTTATATTTTATGTGTATTGAGAATTTCTTCTTTATGTTCCCCCACTGTCTTCATTTTTTTCACTTTAGATTCCAAAAACTTTAGGTTACAGAAAAGTCACATGTGAAATATAGGGAATTCCCATATATTCCCCCCTCACCCTACATACTCTCCTTCCAATAACATCCTACACGAGTATTGTACATTTGTTACAATTAAGGAACAATTATTGAAGCATTTCTACTAAACATGGTCAATGATTTACATTATGATTTACCTTTTGCACAATTTACAGGTTCTGACAAAACATAAAATTGACTGTTTCCACCATTGTAAAATCATGAAGAACAATTTCAATGCCCTCAAAATGATCTCTTCCAGACATTCTCCCTTCCCTCCTGTCAGAACCATGGCAATCAATGAATTTTAATTTTTCAAGAATAAGGTTCCTATTACATGCATTAATATTGAGAACTTGAGAAATTGATATATTTGTCTGTTTTCTTTAATTAAATGCTGCCTATGTACTCGAGAAGTTCTTGCCCCTCTATTTGAGAATGTAGCAGGACTCTCCAGGATGGGAGCTTAGTATATTCTGTTTCTTGTATAGGTCTCCATCTACCGAGAAAAAAACCTATGACAACATGAACACTTTCATATTCTATAGAAGCATGTCCCTGGTGCATCCTTTCCCACATATCCCACCACCACTAACACCATGTCCTGCAGTGACCCTCTACTGCCATATTTGCCAAAAAATACATTCCCGCAATTGTAGTTTCAACCACAACCCTACAAATCATCAGAATTGAACTGTTCATTCCTCCAGTCATACCCACAGTTCCACTGAGAGACAAACTTAAACTTCCCACACTTCTCACCCTCACATTCCAGCACCATCAACTCCACTCACAACCCTGCACAACCATCACCCCTTCCACTACCAAACCACCCCCTTCCACACTATATGCATTTCACCCATATTTAGCATTGCTTCACCACACTCTACTCCCTTTCTGCCTCCTGATAACCTATCTTTCAGACCCTAGCTCTAGTGAAAGTTTTTTAGTAAATCTTTGGAAATGAATAGAAATGGTCAAAGTATATCACAGTGTTTGTAACTAGTAGTGCTGTTTTATGAGTATGACAGTGGGTGAAAGGAGAAAAATAACATCATGTATATTACTAGAAGGAAAGTTAAATATGTAACATGGGACTGTATAATATAGTAAAACCTCATGTGAAATACAAATATGGATAATATATATTGCATATATAAGACTGTTTTCACAAAATATAAATACAAATTAACTGGAGAGATGGAAACAAAATAGTAACTATTTACAGCAGGGGAAGCATAGTGATTCTGAGAGGTGATGAGGTTTTTTGTTTGTTTGTTAGTTTCATTTATTATTATTATTAAAATAAAGAAAATGCTCCGATAATGATTGAAATGATGTATTCTCAATTATGTGATTATACTAAATACCATTGATTGTACACCTTGGATGGAATTCTACTTTATTAACTTGTAAAAATAAAATTCACTTGTAAAAAAAACAAAAACAAAAAAAATAACCTTTTCTGGGATTCACAAAAGAACTTTAAATTGTCACAACTGTGCAGCATCTCCAGTCAACAGATGGAGTCTCTTTATCTACCTTTGATTCTGGGGACAGCATAAAGTGTTTTATTTGTATTGGCCAAAATAATATGGTGCAAGTCACAAGATGCCTCAGGATGCCTTGGTGTTTTTCTGCTCCTCTCTCCTAGAGTTTTGAGTCAGTCATGTGAACAACTCCAGAATAGATTCCTGGAGGAGGAAATGATATGTGAGAAAAAGAAGAGTTTTCTCAGCCGAGGATACTCAAGTGCAGCCTATATCCAGGAGAGCCCCAAATTGTAAGAAACACTAGTAATGATCACCCAGCACTTTCCTGTGGACAAGAGATGACAACAAACAGAACAGCATCACGCCATAGACTCCCACATAATGGAAAAAGTGTTATCAGAAACCATTGATTTTGGGATAGCTTATTATGCAACAATATCTAAATAATGTAACAGTCAATGTGAACAAAACTTTGGGAACTGGGAATTCAGAATAATTGGCTTCTTCTTATTTTAAGCATTACTTAATTTTTAAGGCAACATCCATGATGACACTGTTTTTATATTTATTTCAGATAACTACATTAAAAGATGACCACAGTTGGGTTGCTATTCCAGGTAATTCAGAGATATTGGTAAGCTATGACTTTTTGTGTAGGAACAACTTGTGACCCTGAATCAAAACAGTCCATTCTCTGAGGAATTATTCCAAAGGATTTTAAGCTCATGGGAAATTCATCATTTGATCATGAGGGTTGAAGAGAGTTCTGAATACAAAAGAGATGAGGCAATGGATGATGGAATATATATGATTATTCACTCAGATGCCCTTCAGAATTTATAGTGAAATTTAGAGAAAGGGGAAATATTTCATTCCCCTAAATAGGAGGATTTTTATTTATTATCCAATAAAATAATTCTAAACATGAAAATGGGTTCTGCATCCCTAGACATAAACACTTTACACATGCAATGGGAGATATATTGCCTCAATAAGATGATGTAAATACCAAAATCATTTCTTTTTTAAGGATTGTAAGGTTTGTCTTAAATTTTTCCTACCTCATATTTAGGTCATGTCAGGTTCTAGATAAATAAACTGATCAAATAATATCAATTTCTGCCCTGATGGAGGTCTTGAGCCCAGTAATCCCATCACCTCTTCAACCCCAAGGTAAATGACCTCTTTATGACATCATTCCCAAAGATTCTCCTCATGGCCACCTTTATGTCTTTATTCTTCATACTGTAGATGAAAGGGTTCAGCATGGGTGTGACCACAGTATACATCACAGAGGCTGGTGCACTTGGATTTGCATTACGCAAAGTAGTAGAAGTAAGGTATACACCTAGACTTGTACAATAAAATAAGGATACTGCTGAGAGGTGAGATGCACAGGTGGAAAATGCTTTATATTTCCTCTGAGTTGATGAGATTGCACGTATTGAGGAAATAATCTTAGAGTAAGAAAAAAGGACCCCAGTGAGGGGCCCCCCACACAGCAGCCCAACTGCAAAATACATCAATATGTCATTGAAGAAGGTGTCAGAGCACGCTACGTGGATGATCTGATTAAGTTCACAGAAAAACTAGGGGATATCCAAGGATATACAAAAAGACAAATGCAAGACCATTAAACTTTGTAACAAGGAATGTAAGACACTCATGATCCAGCACCCCAGGACCAGCAGGACACAGAGTCAAGGTTTCATGATGACAGCATAGTGCAGTGGGTAACAAATGGCCACAAACTGGTCATAGGCCATCACAGGCAGGAGGAAGGCATCCAACCCTACAAAGAGTATGAAAAAGTACATCTGAGTGAGACAGTCTGCATAGGAAATGGCTTTGCTCTGTGTCTGGATGTTCACCAACATCTTTGGCATAGTGATGGAGATGAAAATTATGTCACGAAAGGAAAGATTAGAGAGAAAAAAGTACATAGGCGTGGGGAGGTGGGAGTCAGAGATGGTGGTCAGGATGATGAGCAGATTCCCAAAAACAGTGACCAAGTACATGCACAGGAACAGCATGAAAGTAAAAATTTGCAATTCTGTTTCATCTAAAAATCCCAGAAGAAGGAATTTTGAAATTTGTGTATTATTTCCTCGTTCCATGTGGGGATTGTGACTATCAGAGAGAAAGGATATGACTAATTATCACAAAACCAGGCTTTACCAACCTAACAAAAATGTTGTAATTTATACATTAGAGTCAAGAAAAAATTTCTATATTTACATTATACATCTGGTCCCCTTTGGGGTTTTCTAGTGTTGTCTCTGATTAGGAATTCCTTTCCCCCTTACAAATTTACCTAAAAAATTATATCTTCTACAGAATTTATAAGAAATATACTCATGCACTTGAGGAATATATATTGAGTACTGACTTGTGTCACACATGGTTTAAGCAATGGCTATATATCTACAATCTGATGATGGAGAAAGAATATAAGCAAATAAGAATCAACCTGTCAGAAAGGCACAAATGCTAAAACAAAAATAAATCAAATAAAAAGAAGAAGTGATTGAGAGGTTTTTAATGGCTAAGCAGGCAAGACTAGAAGAAAAGGGGACATTTTTACAGATATATCAAAGTTGAGAAGGCAGGAGCCCACAAGGATGCCTGGAAATTGTGTAACCAACAGGGACACAGCAAAAGCAAAGGTCCTGGGGAAGGGACTTGTTTCAGATAGTCAAGACCAGCAAGGAAGCCTGTGTGGAAGATGAAAAAGAAAGAGGGAGACTGATGTGAGCAGGGCCAGTGAATGTTGAAGAATGAGGTGGTTTCGATGCTGCTGAAAAGAAAGAACACAGGAAAAAAATATATAAACTTAGGTCATCCCTGACAGATTCTGATGAGAAAATAAGTTTGTTTCCTGTAGCATATTCTCTTGATTCCCACAAAAACTAATAAAAGAGCAAAAATCAATTTACTCAAAGACAAAGCTGTGATATACTTACAGTTTCAAGATACTGTAGAGAATGAGCACCACAAGAGTACTTTGCAAAAAGGGAATAAAGCAGCATTTCATTAACTAAAACAAGCAACAAAAATGGTGATTTTTAATAACTCTGTGAAATACTATTATATTCAATGTTTTGGAATCAGAGTGACCTGCTTTTGAGTCTTGAGTCATGCACAGATGAGTTGTTTGTACTTTTATAGGAAGAGAAGCATTCTAAATCTTAATACCTTCCCCTGTAGAGGGATGTGCACTTCACCAGTAGAACAAGGATAGCAATATCCATTCAGCTAAGATGGCCGACCTATGTAATCAATGTATTGAAAAACTTAGGACAGTTCCTTCTTGTTATTAAATTTTCTCTGGGGAGGAAATGGGGCTGAAGTTTTTCTATCACTCAAATGTCTCTATTCCATTCACACATCCAGGTACCCAATTCCACTGCCATATTTTTGTTCCTTCTCATCTTTCTCAATAACCACAGGCTGGAGTCCCTCTAGCCTGATATTCACATTAAACCAGAGAGCTACCCTTTTTATAAACATGGGTATAAAATTCCACAATTCAAAACCCCAGTTTTTTCCTGGTTGAGAATGAAGTCATCATTCCTTGCCTTCAAACACAAGCTCCACTTTCCAAGGCTGAACAACCAACATCCCTTTTCCCTGCCTCCTGCCATCATCAACACTGATCTCTAATATATTGAGCTTCACTTGCACCTTCATCAGCACTTTAGAGTTCCAGTACTCTGCAAATATATACACCTGCTTCCTTATGGTTGGGGACTCCACATGGCTCCTCTGGAAAGTACAAACACTCTTCAGGTTATCTTATCTCATTTTGGACCATCATTGTAGAAAAACTCACAGGAAGAAGACAGCTTACTCCCTGAACTTAATTTGGATGGTAGGGCTATGATTGTGTGAGGTTGCGATTTCCCTCTTCCTCGGGGGGGTGCGACGGTGGAAGAGGAGACCCGGTGCTGGTGGCCCGGCCGGCGTGTCGGGGAATCCGGAGCGAGGGACGGCGCAGTAAAGAAGCTGCGGAGACGAGGCTGGTGGCGCAGGTCTACTTTATTAGGGAAGTGCAGTACAATTTATAGGGTTTAGGGCTACCGTGTAGCCCGCTGATTGGTTGGAGGCAGCGTCTGTGTGATGATTGGTTACAGTCAGCTGTTGCTGGGTAAAGGGCTTCCCGGCAGGGGAGGTGGGTGGTACCCACAAGGCTCTCAGGCTGCTTATGTCCTAATAAGGTATTATTGGGGGAATACAGGGGCATGGGGGAGGAGGCCGCAATGCTGAGTCATTCGATCAGCCATTTTGAGGTGGTTGCCATTTTAAATGCATACCAACAATTGTGTGTTGCATTTACTGAATTCTATGCCTTTATCCTTGCTATACTGTGAGGACCTTGAGGGATTTGGTCATATTCTACATGTATTGTAACCCCAAATATATAGTTGCTGCCAGGTTAAAATAGTGACTGAATACATACATACTGTGTCATTGGTGAAAGAATGTGGTTTCACAGGCATTACCATGATGAGCAAAAAAGAAGCTGGACAATCCTAAAATAGGTGAAGATGGCATACTGAAGGCATGCTTTCCACATTCTGAGGTTAGATCTCATATGTGAGTCAAGACTCTTTTGTAATATTAAATAGAAGAGAATAAGTGGAAACGCTAGAAAATATGAGAGTACCTCGCATGTAGTAAAGATACAAAGGAAACTTTTGTATGAATCTCTTTGTTCATGTATGTATGTGTGTGTGTGTGTTCCTGCTCTCATTGCTGACCAAAATATAAAATGTGTTTTTATTGTGGGAAAGGGTCAACATTTTGGAAGCCAGGTAAGAATTGATGGAAAATAGAGTCCCTGCTAAAGGGGTCCTATGAATATAGGGCCAAATGAGAGAAAAAGTGTGGAGAAATAATGGGCAGCCTGTGTGGGAGCTGAGGTTCCTCCACACTCAATGGCCACAGATGGAGCAGGTGTTCTTGCTGCATCTGCCTTGTCATGGTCTCCACATCATGCTCTTATCTACATATTATTCCTGTACCTGTCCCATATTTATTTGATCACATTCTTGTTTTGTGGTGCAGTAGTGCATGCAGCATGTCCCTCACTCACTTTGTGGCATTCTTTCTTTTCTTGCTCTAGGTCTTTGAATTTTGACCTCTGTATGGACAACTTCAATAGGCATACTCCATCCTGGATCTGATCCCATACAACATGCAAAGGTCATACCCAGACCACCCTTTATAATATTCTCTGAAAACCATGACAATCTATGCTGTTTGCCTGATTTATCTTTGTCTATATGATGTATCCTTGAGGATTATATAACATATGAAGAATAATAATTGTACTCTGAGTTCTTCAGACAAATCTATGAACCCAATGATTAGGGACTAGATCTCTTTTGTTCTCTTTTGTGTTTTCAGGGAGGTGTATGAATATTATGAATTATTTCAAATAACAAATTTGAAGAGAATGTGACTTTATTAAAAATATGGCAGGTAAAATGCAACATGATTAAATATAGTTGTGTCCAAAGACTGATATTAGAAAAAATTGAAGAGAATATTTAAATCTAAATTCTAAAAGACAAGATAAAACGTAGCAATATTTTAATAATATTGCTGTGAATTAATAATTAAATAGAAATAAACTTGTATATTTAATAATGTACAAATACAGTTTTTAAAATGCATGGAATAAACTAGGAATGTAAAATTATAATTTCATTCCACGTATAAAGATAGGCATTCAAATATGCTTGTGAATATGAGAAAGGTAATAGCTAGTCAAATCATAAAGAAAAGATCTCTTCCAAATAATGGCAGAGGGTGATGCTACTTTTAGAAACCAATATAACCACAATAGGATAAGACAGATTCCATGAAAGATAAATGGGAAAACAAGCCAGCAATGCCTATAAAAAGTGACTTATTAACTCAAATGACACTTAACATCCTGAGACTGAAAAGCAATCGGAGAAACACAAAATGTAGCACTGATAGATAGGACAACACAAAATTTAACTTTCAAACATTCTTCCCCACTAACATCTATTTTATACAGATATAAAAGAAATAAATGGGGAAAATTGGTGGAAACTCTGTACTTCTTTTTTTGAAAGTATATAATAAAAAGAACAAAGAAACAGTCAGACCAGAGTCTATAAAAACAAAAACCTGAACAAACAATTTACAATGGAGCAAGTGAATGGCTAAGAAATCAGCATATATTTAAACTCATCAATAAAGGAATAATTGTCACGGAAAAGTTTAGTATACCACTTTGTTCCAATTAAACAGTATAATTTTCCATAGGAACATCCAGTGTGAAAGTGTGTGTTTCTTACCTACTTCCAGTGGAGTAGGACATTCCCATCAATACACAAGCATGCTAAAATGTATCTTATGAAAAAAAAAAGAAATGCCCTCACTTCACTACACCTGTCTTCACTGATAATACCTCAATGTTCACTTCTCGCCTTATCTGCAAAGTCCCATGGACAGATCTTCTGCTTTACTTGGATAAATTTATCTCTAAAATTCTTTACTCTACCTGAGCTTCCAATCCCTTTATTTGTTAACAATGACCCCTACATTGCTGAATTCAATGGAATCTTCCTTTTCAAAAATATAATAAATATAAAATGCATTAATTAATTAAACAAGCAGGGAAACAAGCAAGGAGATGTATTGCTCCTTGACAACTCAGATGCCCTCAGATAAAAGCTTGCAGCTTCCATTCAAACTGACCCCTCACTTCAGCATAAATTTGGCTTTCCTCCTCACCTGGATGGTTTTTCAGAGGTGAAGTTCTCCAGGTGGAAATCCAAATTCTTCCTCCAGTGTTTGATGATGGAGAGTGAAGCTCTGTCCCAAGAGAAGACAGCAGGAAGGAGTCATGTATCAGTTCCCCACCAGAGCCAGGACCCAAAGAATACAACATGCCCCATCTAGCCCAACACTGTACAAGCTGAGGCACAGCCACAGTGGAGGTATTTACAGCTTCTTCATAGCTGCTCCTTAGGCACATTTGTGTCTTGTTATTCCAACTGCTGGTCCATCATATCCCTTGTGACTCTAGTCTGGACAGAAAGAAAACAAATTCCTGCGGATTTTTTGTTCCCAAAAGACCAGGTTTTCAGACAGATAAATCAGTCTTTATTATTCATCATCCAAGGACTCTTATTACTTCCATCAATCTAAACTCCTAAGAGCCTATCTCTTCCTTCAAATAAAGTTTTTCCAAAGAGTAGGACTGTCTTCACTAGGTCCCTTGGCTCTCAAAGCACTTATTTTGTCTGAGGATATAGCCCTTGTGGTTTCCTCTAGAAAGTTTCTATTCTCGTCTTCAACCAAGTGAAGAACTTGGTTCATTTGATGTAAAACCATGTAGACTATATTTTACTTGCTGTCATACTAGTAACACAAAATAAGAATGCCAGGATTGTAATCTCAAACTAGGACCTGTTATTTAGTCCCTCCTTTATAAAATATTTATTAGTTATAAGAAACATATTTAGATATTTATGCACCATGGCTTGTTCTCACCACCTTATAGAAACTGTCTCATTTTAGTTTAAACCCATATCCTTGGATGGAGCTCACTTTATTTAATTAATGGATCTATTATTATTTCTGCTCATTTAAACACTAAAAAGATGAGCTTTATAGATATATATGTTTTTTTTTTAATTAGAGAAGTTTTGAATTTACAAATCATTCATGCATAAAGTACAGGATTCCCCTACATCACCTCACCACAAACACTTTACATTGTTGTAGAAAATTTGTTACAAATAATGAAAGAGCATCATGAAAATATTACTGCTAACTATACTTCTTAGCTTGCATTTGGTGTATTTTCCACTTAAACCACCATACTATTACCGTCATGTGTTAGTATTGTACTTTTGTTACAGTTTCATGAGAGAACATTCTCAAATTTTTACTGTTAACTATAGTCCATCTTCCATCACAGGGTTCACTGTGTTATGCAGTACCATAACTTCTAATATCCATCCAACATATACACTCAGTTGCTCTTAGTTTCATCACAGAGTTGGGTTTTCATCACCTCAGTCAATTTTAGAACATTTTCCTTACTCCACAAGGAAAAATCCCATACCCCCTTTTACCTCACATTGTTGTCCCTTAGACTTGATATAGTAACTTCCTTGCCATTGATACATAAATATTACAATATTACTGTTACCTCTAGTCCATACATTAGATTAGTTGTATTTTCCCCATGCATCACCATATTCTTAACACTTTGTGATAGTGACACACTTGTTCTAGTTCCTAGAAGTACATTGTTTTATTTGTTCTATTAACAACAGTCCT
>JAQZBX010085014.1:0-13182 GCA_029593785.1 Cabassous unicinctus | reverse complement strand
TTTTTTAAAGTGACTTTTTTTTTTTTTGGCGAAATAAGGGACCCAAAAGAAGTCCTCTTCTAGACCACCCCCTTCACCGAGGGGACCCTAAAAAGGCTTGTGGAAACTAATCAAGTACTTCTGACTTCCTGGCCTCCCCTGGGAGCTGAAGCTCTGATGCTTGTCAGTGCAGAACGATAAAATTGGCTGTCTCTGTCCCCTCTGGAGCCAAGCCTCTGTGTCACCTGGCTCTTGGGTAAATCAGGGTTCCTCAGCAGATTCGCCTCTCCCCTCAGCCTGGTGCTGCTTCAAGCTGGCTTATCTGCTCCCCAAAGCTATTTGGGGGTCCAAGCAGCCAAATCTACAGAAAGGAAACCCGTCTCCACCTTGTGTCAGAACCTTCCCACTCTCAGAGAATGCTCTCTCTCACCGGGTTGCCGGCAGGAGTTGGGGCATATCCCTGGGCAGCTAGGTAAATCGTTCTTCCTCAGCAGATTTGCCACTCCCCTCAGCCTGGTTCCGCTTCAAGCCAGCTATTTTGTTCTCCAAAGCTGCAAGGGGTTCCAGGCAGCCAAATCCACAGAAAGGAAACCCCTCTCAACTCTCCGCCAAAACCCTCCCCATCTCGGAGAATGTTCCCTCTCACCGGATTGTCGGTGGGAGTCGCAGCTCAAACCAGCCTTTTTCCCTGAGGGTAGGGTTCAGCCTTCTGTGTCAACCACCACAGGCAGGGGAAAAATTCATGAAGCTCTCCCGAGCAATCCATCTGGCCATCCAGCTCCTTCCAGATCGATGTCCCCAAGGTTCTTGCTCCATGCGTGCCCAGCACAGACCCCCCGGGCAGGACCCTGTCCCTAATCAGCCATCCTCAGAGAGCAAGTCAGTGAGTTCCCTCCTAATCCAATACCCTCTTTTCCCAGGACCCTAACTTGTATTCTTAATGCCTGCGTTGGTCCTGCTGTTAATATTTCAATTGGAACCCCTGCTGCTGCCTGAGGTGCTGAATTTAAATGAGTTAAGGCTGGATACAGCCTTTTAGTCCATTGTTGTAAAGATCCATTATCTCCTTTTGTCTGTTCCTTTAAAAGGCCATTCATTCTTTCTATAAGACCTGCACCAGCAGGGTTCTAAGGTAGATAGAAAATCCAAACAATATCCTGGTCCAAAATCCAAGACTGCGTGAGGTGACCAGTAAATGGAGTTTCTCAGTCACTGTCAATTTGGGCTGGCACCCTGTATGGGGCACTTACTTTTTCTAGGCAGTGAATACTAGCCTGCTGGTTATAAGAGTCCCGTGGCAGTGTCTGAGGCAGTGAAAGCATACCTAGCCCCTTCTCGGAGCATGAGGGGACCGATGTAATCTGTTTGCTGTAGTGTTACTGGAGTTTGTGTTCGGCCAGTATGTCCAATCCGGTGAGGTAATTTCCGCAGTCGATGGAGTGAGTACGAAGGACACCCATGGGTTATGTTCATGAGGTGCTGGCGCATGACGGGCAACTGGAACTGCTGGGAGTGGATAGGGACATGATAGTTATCTTTCGCTGTTGGCACGCATCCCAGATGTCTTTCCACAGTTCTCTCCCCCATAGAGGGCAACCCATGATCGTTCAATGTTCCTGTCTTTTTTCTAGTATCTCCAGTCCACCCCTGGATAGGGAGGGCAGTCTTCAGAGTGACTGGACACTATTGGGTTAAGCCCTCTACTTGCAAAAGGGCATGGCATTCTGCACACAGTTGCTTTCTAGGGTGCTATTTTCATAATTTGGCCCCTTTCCACAATCGTGACCAAAACCAAAGGGGAACTCACTTAAGAATGTTGCCTTTGCCACAGACCCCACCCAAGCCAGTACTGGTGCTGGCCACATCCAATTCACAGGGTAAGTTAGGGTCCACCCCCCTTGGTGCTTGAGCCTGTGCTATTTTCCTCTTTACTTCTTTAAAAGCAGCCTGCTGGGAGTCTTCCCATTCCCATGCTTGACCTTTCCTGATTAACACATACAGTGGTTTTAATATTTGAGCTAACTAAGGGATGGATGGTCTCTTTTACCCCAACAACCCCAGAAAGGCCATCAATTGTTTTGGAGTTTGTGGTGTAGGTAAACATTGTACCTTATTGACTTCAGCAGAGGGTATAATTTTTGTCTTACCCTACCAAACACATCCAAGAATTTGACAGAGCAGCCAGGACCTTGCAGCATGTACTGATTTATTGCCCATCCCCGGCTTTCAAGATGAGATCCTATTGTCTCTGATGCTTCCTTTAATTCTGAAAGAGAATTACTGGTTAATATAATATCATCAATATAATGAAGTAGGGTTACAGCCACAGGTTTCTTCCATGGGGCCAAATCCTTTGCCATGAGGCTGTGACAGATGGTCAGGCTATGCGCCTAGCCTTGGGGAAGCACTGTAAAAGTCTATTGCTGATCTTTGCACTTGAAGGTGAAAGCAGGCTTGACCTGTCTAAGGAGATACTAAAGAAAGCATTAGCAAGATCTAAAACAAAGTGATAGTGATATAACTGGGTACTAATTTCTTGTAATAAACTAGCAATATTTGGGACTGCTGCATAAAGTAGTGAAGTTATTTAATTTAATTTAAGGTAATCTACTGTAATGCTCCACCCAGTGGCAGCCCCAGATGGCCACCTTTTTTTATGTAGCCATAGGGCTGGTACTTCTGCAGGGGTGGGGCAAATTAGAGGAATATGAGCCAAAGCATCCACTTCCTGATTCCCAGGCAGATAGGTTGTTTCTGTGACATATAACATTTTAAAAATAATTAGAACCATGATTAACAACATTATGCTATTACTTAATATTATACAGAATACATTGTTAAATTTCTAGGAATTTTATGCAATCTTTAAGTATTTACATGAATATTTTACCTATACAACTTTGATTAACAGAATGTTAGAACATTCCTTTTAATTTTATAACACTTTTAAACACTTTCCATTCAACTTATAACATATTAAATGAACTTAACTATTTTTGTTACTTTACTTTTTTCTAGGTGAAAGAAGAAATCTTTTCTGATAGTTTGACATTAAAAAAGATACTTCTAAGTGTTTGACTTTGAGAAAGCAAAGTGTTAAAAGTTGTCAGGTTTTAACATTTATGTTCTTTTAAAAGTCAGAACACTTGTTTTTCTTAAACAACCAAGGACATGATAAAGTTAACATAAAGTACAAGAAGCTATATTGATAAAACAGTTTCTGCTTTGTATACCAATTGTTCCGAAGAAAAACTCTTTATAACTTTTTACTAAAACAGACTAATGATTTAAGAAACTTTGTCATTTTAGCAGGGAAAGAAGCAAATTTTAGTTTTGCATCAGCATACTATTTGATATTAAGGCTTTTAAAACTTTATAGATAGAGCTATCAAATCTTACTTAACTTTGACCACAGAAATTCCTTTTCCACAAATCTTCTGCACTTTCTGTATCCAGTCAGCTTTTGTCCCACATTTTCTTTTCCTAATAACCAGTCATTTTTTTTCCTTAATAATAAAAAAATACAGTCTATATACTTTACATACTTAAGTTACCCAAATGATTTTGGAAACAGTCTCCAAGCAACCCTCTTATAAAATATAATTACCATTAACACTAAACAAACTTGTCAGAATAATGCTTCAGTTTGGTTATATGCAAAAACAACTTTTCTTCATTTCAAACACTTAAGATGCAATATTAGAACATTTGATAGCTTATAGGGATGTTTTTCAGAAATATATGCTTTCTTTAGTTTACTCTTTATCAGTTTTCCAGTGAGATATATGAAACATTAACAAGGACACATTTCTGAAACAGTTTTCTGGAGGCAAGTTGGCAAGTATGGCAGTTTGAGATTATTTATGAATTCCAAAAGAGAGATTATGTTTGTAAACTGGTCTGTTCCTCTGGATGTGATAATCTGTTGATTGTGTTAGATTCAGCTGAGATGTTTGATTAAATTATGTTAAGTTTAGGGCTTTGATTCAATGATATCATTAGAGTACAACTCGGCATTGAGTCCCAGCCCCCTTGGTGGGCTGATAAAACAAACTCTCACACAGAAGTAGACACACAGAGAAACAGACACAGAGCAGAAGAACACAGAGGAAGAGAAACAGCTCATTAGACATGGAAGAGCCCTGAGAAGAGAGATGAGCCTGATAGTCTATAGCTAACCTTGTGAAGAGAAAAGAGCAGCTGAGCCTGGAAAGAAACAAACCCTGGGGAGAGAGCCAAGCCTATGCCAGCCTACAGCTGAGATCAGAAGAAGCTGGGATCATGGAGCCTTAAGGGGAAGAAGGAAGGCTGAACCCTTGCAGACATTGCCTGCCATCTTGCTTCAACACAATGCAAATGACTTTGGGTAAGAGAAAGTACCTCTTATGGTACCTTGAGTTGGACTCTTTAGGGCCTTGTGACTTTAAGCTTCTACCCTAAATAACACCCTTTATAAAAGCCAACAGATTTCTGGTACTTTGCGTCAGCACCCCATTGGCTGACTAATACAGCAGGGGAGGCTGGTTGCTATCAGGACTAAGCCATGATTTAATTGCAGGCTTACAATTGCAACCAGCATTTTTCTATTTTTTCCCTCCTCTTTTACTTTCATAGAGTTGTCCAGGCTAAAAGTTACTAAAGTTTAACATCACTAATTTTATTAATGTGGCTATCCAGATCTAATTAGAATTAACATGGAAACAGAACAGAGAACAATGTTGCTGTTTGTTTTTTTTTTACTTCTCCAGCAGTTAAACCAATTTAATCAGCCCCCACTAGCCCACAGTCTCACCATCCAGTTGGCAGGGGGTTTGCAGAGTTGCTGCAGGAATGTTTTCCTTATCTCAGTTAACTCTCCAGCAGAATATTTTCTTACAATCATGGTTTCACTGACAAGTGCCCTGTTTAGCACTTCTGATTTAGCCTTTCTTTGCACAAATGTTCTATCATTTAAAGATTCTTCTTTAGTTGCTACATCTGAATCACTATCTCCTTTTTATCTGGTTGCTCAGAGAGACCTGTCACGAAGGCAGAGGTAGAAGTCTGCAAACCCCATTCTAGCTTTAACTCTTTTTCTAAGAGGTGGATTTTTTTTTGTTTTCCTTGAGACAATCTCCTGTAGCTAACCGTACTGCTCATAGCAACAGCCAGCCAACTGCTGTGGCAGCATGCTTGCTATTTTCACTAAACTTAATAATCTTCTGTTCTTGCAGCACGTGGTCTACTCCCATCAGCATTTTGGGGGCTTCTCCGTACTCACACGGAGTTCCACAACAGTCAAGCAATTGAGCAACCCCATATTCTCTTGACAGTTCCTACTCATCTGGTTCCCACTCGTCCAGGAGGGCAGTCACTTCTCCCCACATGGACGTTATAAGACAATTCAGGATTTTCCCCAAGGATTCTCCCTTCCTGGAGCACATGCCTACTACTACCGGTGGTCCTTCAGTCTCCTGGCTGTGGCTTGCCAATTGTTTCAACCCAACTCTGAAGGGCACAAGTTGGGGCAGCTGTAAAACCAAAGAATGCATCAGGCATATTGTTAGACATGAGCTTTATTGGGACTTACAGACAAGAGAGACTCTTTGATGGTGGCTGGTCAAAGAATGAAGTTAGCTCTCTGCAAAGAAGTGAGAAAAGGAGGGGGAATATAAGGCATCTCAGGACAAAGGCATTCCAAAAGTTATATGAGGTGCACAAAATGGGGTGTTTGGTGATGTTAACACGGGAATGGAATATACAGCCCTGAGGGGATTAAAGTTTGCAGGACCATTTGTACATTCTTTCCTTTGGGGAGGTCAGTTACCTTTTAACTAGTGAGTGTACAGGTTACACCAGTGGCTATGTGCTTTGGGCTGTGTTTCATTTAAGGCGGCGGGGGTGGGATGGGGTGGGGGTGGGTGGGTCATGCTAGTCCCTGGGCTCCCACAGTTCTTTATTAAAGCCCATGTTCTGGGGTTAATGTTGAAGGAAACCACCTGTGAGGGAAGTATTTGAGGAGCTCTGAAGAAGTCAGTGATCAGTCAAGGAATGCTGGGGATTAGTTGGGCAGTGAATGGGAGTCTTCCTGAGTCCGTTTCAAGGGTGATTAAATAAAAGCCATCATGGTTCACTGACTCAGACTCTTTCAGAGAGCACATGAACTGGAGTGGCTGAGGATGGAACAAAAATGAGAGAAATGTTTGATCCCAACTGTTTAAATTTGTGACAATTCAGACTTCCTGTTTTCAGGGTAAAAAGCATTTAAAACATAATTTCACCCATAGTAACGACAGTGAATTTTCATAAGTAGACAAATACACAAAATATATTTTTGTCTCATGTTCTTTGGGGGACCATTACCTGATTTCAAAGATTCCCCTTTTCCATTTTATTAAAATTATTGCTGTGTGTCATATCTAACTTATGAAGAATATTTGTTGGACTACTTAGTTTAAATGATAACATCAATTACTGTGAATATCCTTTTTAGCTATTTTAATAACCAATTCAGATTTTCTAATGCTGTGCATGAAAATTTATCAGTGTAATATTGCCATTTTCTCAGTTCCTCCTGTGAGGTTTTGATCTTGTTAGAATTATTCCTTGAGGAAGAAGTCATTGACTTGGAGACTTTTGATTCTATTTAGAAAATTTGAAAAATTGTAAATAATTTCTCCCTCCCTCTTTAAGGATTGGCCTATGATTGGTATATTTAAATCAGGACTCACACATTTCCACATAATTCTGCTCAAACTGAATACAATTTTTTCTAATTCGATATACTGTCTTAGAGTCAAATTTCATATTTCTTATAGGAAGGGCATGAATGGTCATGCCCTGTATTCAGAAAGAGCTTCTGGGCCTGATAAATAATATGTTTTTAAACACTCTTTGTTAAGCTTATTTCAAAGCACTCTACATGTGATGATTTATTTTATCATTCAGAATAAAGAGTTGGTTAAAATACGACCTACATTTTACAGATGAAGAAATTAAGATAAAGAAGGAAGGTAACTTTCCCTGGGGTAAACAGATCATATTTACTGGTGTTTGAATTTATCCTGGGTTCTACAAATATCAGGAGCATTTGGCCACAGGGATCATTATATTCAATCCCAACCTCCAGGCACCTTCAATCTTAAAATCCCTTTCATGTCCAGAAACATGACTGTATCTGGAACATCTAAGAATTAGGTGTCTGCCACTCCCTGCAACAGCTCCCTATTGTCAAGGCTTCCTAATTGGTATATTGAAGGTTTCCACGCTGTAGCTTTCCATGTTAAGGCCTACAGAAACAATTTTGACCACAGAGATAGTCCCTTCCAGGTTAAAATTTCTGGTTCTCAGGAGGAAACTCTTTTACCAAGGTGCATTTTAAGTACTCCTCTGGATCTGAGGCTATAACACCAAGCTATTTGCAGCATTTCCCAAAAATTTCAGGCAATCCTATTAGGTCTTTGCAGATCAATTCCATTTCTTAATAAATATTTTAAACCTTTGCCATGACCTTTGAATCCCCAATATCTTGGTTTTCCTCTCACATTCAGCAACTCATTTGAAACTCATTTTAGAAAAGAAAGATACTTTTGGAGGAAGGTATTTAGGGCCGTTAAATTTGAAATAGGGTTCCTCTATTGCAGGGGTTCTTAACCAGGGGTCTGTGAGCTTGAATTGAAATTCAAAAAAACATTCTTGTGGGGATGTGTTGATGTGGGTGTGATACATTCATTAAATAATACACAGTATAGTGTAGACTTAGTAAGGGGTCCATGGTTTTCACCTGACTGGCAAAGGGGTCCGTGGAACAAAAAAGGTTAAGAACCCCAGCTCTATTGGTATCTTTAACAGATGAGGCATTATCTCTTATCCCAGCTATCTCCTTTGTCTCTAACTTTGTGTTTGAGTTCCATTTCTTCTTGCAGTATCATGAATTTTATATCATTATTTATAAATCATATACTTTATCTTAAACTACTTCCTCTCAATCTGATCCATCTTAGAATTTAAACATGCTCTAGTATCTGCCATTCTGAAATTTGAAAAAAAATTAAACCCCTTTTGAACTTTTATTTCCAGCTGCTCATCTCTCATCTCCTTTTCAATGCAAGCTGAGAGCCGAGTCCGCTCATCAGCATTATTCCTCATCCCACCTTATTCTCACCCTCTCCAATCTGGGTTTTATTCCCATTAATTCATGGACATCAGTCTTGGTGGCAATAATATTTTCATCAATATAATAATCTCATGAGATTTTTTCAAGCTTCATATTATTTCACCCTCAGCAGTATATGATTAACTCCTGCTTATGAAGCCAACTCTTTTTCCCAGACAGTTTTGACTCCTGTCACAGGTTAGGTTCCCAGAACCTAATGTGTAGGATATTTATTTGCAAGTGCTCTTGAGATCCACATAATTGAAAAGAGAGGAGAGAAAACAGTATTGGATAGAAGGAAAAGTATAGCTGCAATGCAGCCTTATAGCCACAGGGAGCCCTGGAACTAACTTGGAACATTAGATCTGTTCTACACTGAACTAGAATGGCCAGGACTACATACCCTAACCTCCATTAATCACCCTGGGGAGGATGTGATCTTGTGGAATGTGGTTCTCTGCAGGTGAGACAATCCCCAAATGTCCTGACAACTAAAGGACATTGTCAGAGTATTGACAACACTCAGAATCTTGGCAAAAAGTTCTTTTAAGGGGGATCTAGGTGGAGCATCTCCATGTCCATCCAGTCTATCCTTTGCACTACTTGGATCTCTATAGGTTTAGCATGCAGCTCCCCCAGGATTCCAGATGATCTCTCTTCCCATAGGAATCTTGTGAAAGTAAGCTTATTGATACCATATAGCACTGCCACTGCAGGTGGTCATGAGTCCACAACTGATATTTATTATTTCCTACCTTTTCTATTCTAGATTTCCCTTATCCCCACCTAACACCTCTACCAGTCTCAGGAGCTTACCAGGTGCCAGATCATCAACTCTTGATGGATCTGATCTCCTGGTCATAGTGTCCTTCTCAGGGCAGGGTTTGTGCTCTTGTCCATTTATTAACAAAATTGAACAGGAGAATGTCAAAAGGTGCCCAAGTAAGTCATGTGGGTGCCAAACATATTATTCCTTGCCTCTGTTATATAACAGCATGCCTACTTCCTCCAAATGGTCCAGGTCAATCACTCCTGCCAAGACAGGGTCCCCTGTTCTTGAGAATGAAAAGCAAAAAGTGCCAAAGTGATGACCAAGGCAGTAAGTTCAATGGCACTATTCTTGGGCTTTTGTCTTTTAAATAATATTAGATTCAATTTGTCAATATTGTCAGGAAATTTGATGTGAATTTTGAGTGGAATTTCATTGTATTAATTTGATAAGTGACATTACCAATATTTTGAATCATGCTTTTCATGTTTTAGAACTATAAATTTCTAAATTTATTGCTTCTTTTTAGGATTTTAGGAAAACAATAAATGTCATATTTCTACTCCATTCTGTAGGATGTTGAAAACTAGAAAAGGTAAAGTGCAAAAAGTAGATAAAAATTAAACTTTCTGTTCCTCACTGCTACAGGGCATGTGGGGGCACTTCATTTCACAGACATCTCAAGGGGAAATGTTTGGACAGAATAGATTTTGAGATAAGTTTAACCATGTGTAATAGAGATGAAGGAAGCATTTTAAGATTATTTTGGAAAACTTTGATCCTAAATGTTTGATACAAAGAAAATGAAGCTAATGACAAAATAATGCAAGAAAGAAAATTATATAAACAAGAAATTTTTACACAGCCAAACTTAGCAATAAATAATATTTCCAAGATGATGCAGAAATGAATTAATTTAAATAAAATTATGGTATAATTATTTTAGAAGTATTGGGATTGGCAAATACACTGTGGGGATGCCACAAAGAAGACAATCTATTGAGTATTAATTAGGAAAGGTTAAATTAAAAATGTATGCCTTTAATGTTAACTTGGGATATATACAAGAAGAGTTATAATATTTTGAAACTGTTATGTCTAGGAAGTGTGCCTGGAAATATAAGCAGGACTGACTCCTGTTTCTCATCTTAGGCTTTGCTGTCTTATCCAGTATTTTAAATGAAGAGTACTTTTTTTTTTAGGTACTGGGGCTGGGGATTGCACTCTTATGTGGGAAGCCAGTGCTCAACCACTGAGCCACATTGGTTTCCCTCAGTCGGTTGTTTCATTTGTTTGCTTGTTGTTTGCTCTTGTTTTTAGGAGGCACCGGGGACCAAACCCGGACCTCTCTTGTGGGAAACAGGCACTCAATCACTTGAGCCACATCTGCACCCCAAGAGTACTTTATTTTGAGCCTATACCAAAAGCAATGAAAAACTGGGAAACTGGGGGACTTAGCACCAAGATCAGGGCACCTGAATTGTTACAGTTTAGGAAAAGTAGTCCCTGAGATAAGCTTTCTTGACAATATCTTTGCTTGTATGTGAACTAAATAGGCAGTGACAGAATCTTTATTGTTCTGCCCAGGTTGTAAACATGGTGAAATGGGACATATTCAGTGTACATATGAATCCCCTGGGATCTTGTTAAAATGCAGGTCCTGATTCATAAGGTCTGGGATGAGGCCATTGATTCTGCCTGTTTTACCAAACTTTCAGACATGCTCATACTGCAGATCCACTTACCACACCTAAACTTTGATGCCTATTGAAATCACCTGAGGGATTTTCAAAGTCTGAATACTCTTGCCATAGCAGGAACAATTAAATTCATATCTCCAAATGGGATGCAGGCATTAGAATATTTTACAGCTCCAAGGTGAATTCAGTGTGCAGAAGCACTTGAGATCCACTTCCATAGATGATGTGACACAATATGGAAAACTCCTATATTAATATATGTAGATACTTATAAGCACAAAAATTGCAGGTATTTTTTTTTAAGATTTCTTTTTATTTGTCCGCCGCCCCCCTGCCCCCCTGTTGTTTTTTTTAATAAGATTTATTTATTTACAGTGAGCATGTCTGTGTCCATTCTCTGTATGCTCTCTGTGTCTGCTCGTCTTCTCTTTAGGAGTCACCGGGAACCAAAACCGGCATCTCCCACTTGGGAGAGAGACGCTCAATCACCTGAACCACCTCTGCTCCCCACTTTGTTGTCTCTCTCATTGTGTTTCCTCTTTGTGTCTCATTGTTGCATCATCTTGTTGCATCAGCTTGCTATGCCAGCCCATCACACCAGCTCTGTCTTGCTCATCTTCTCCAGGAGGCACCGGGAATCGAACCTGGGATCTCCCATGTGGTAGGTGGGAGCCCAATCACTTGAGCCACTTCCACTTCCCTGCAGGTATTTTTAATAAATAGAAAATGTTTTTCATATATATTAACCTATGCTTGTATTTCTTACAGTGTTTTCCTAGAGACATTTGCAACCATATTCAGACAAAAAATCCACTAATAGGGAATTGATAAAAGTGAAACTCTTGAGTTCCACTCAAATACGAACTGAGAAGGCAATAAAGTCATATAGACATTGAGGTAGCTACTTACATTTTATCTTTGCCTTATTTTTTCCCCAATGCACTCTGATATATTTTAAACTATCGTTACATAAATCCACTGACCTTGAGAATCTGGTTATCTCTACCTCAGGGAATCTACTGAATGCCTCTTCATCCTACAAGATTCCTCAACAAACTCCCTGATTCCCTCCTTCTAGAATCTATCTCTGTCTTGATCTCCTAGCTCACAATATTCACCTGGGTTTCTCTGGCTCCACTTTCTAGATCTTTGCAAGCTCTTTCTGAAACATTACGTTTTGGAACTCTGCAGGACTTTGTCTCAGTCCTTCATTTTATTCTGCCTCTCTACCTAGGCAATATCTTCCATATTTTATGTTTATGACACTTAAACTTTCCAGTCTAAATCTTAAATCTGATCCCCAGACCTGAACATGATGTTTTCCACTGGGATATTTCAGAATTTTCTCATCAATCATATAGATGGACTCATCATTCTGCATTATCTGAGCCTACTAAACCTATGGGGGCTTTGAGACATTTTGATCCATGTGCTTCTACTACTTTCTGACACAGAATTTTCAGGATGAGATTTGCGTGATGGGAACCACTAAACCCTCCAAATGGAACAAGTCCTTGAATTGATCAACTCCTTAATGAACTGTGTTCTTCAGTATCTTGGTTGATATCTGAATCCAGTAGGACAAGATCTAAACTCAGTGTTGAGAGAGTGATATTGTTAGAAATCCCATGTGGAAGGACCAAGATGATTTAGGGCAAGTGTACTCAGAAGGGCAGATACACAAGGTAAAGCAGTAAGGAAGTGAGAGTCCAAAGGGTTGTGATGGAGGTTTCATAAGCCAGGAATAATTATATCTGAAAAATTCCAGAGTGGGTCTCAACATGGGGACCCAATTCCAAATGTGACATAGATCTGGGATTCCTATGTTTTGGGAAGGGAGGGAATTGAAATTTTCTGAACAGTGTGGTGTAAGTAATATGAAACCAATTTCATGTTCTTATCTGTACAATGAAGGTATTCATATCTTTTTTATTTGCCAGAGTAGCCAAGACCTTCTTTACTCTTTTTTTTTAAAATAAGATTTATTTATTTACTTTTTATCCATTTTTAACCACCCCCCCCCATTTCTGCTGTTTTTGTGTCCATTCACTGGGCAATTCCCTCTGTCGATTTTCTGCCCTCTCTTCTCATCCTCCTCATCCTGTCTTCACCGGGATTCGATCCTGGGAACCTCCGATGTGGGAGAGAGGCGTTCTGCCACCTGTGCCACCTCAGTTCCTGTTTTTTTGGTGTGTCTCATCTTGGATTTCCCCTGTGCCACTCTCCTGCTACATCATCTTGCTTGTGGGGCCTGGGAGCAGGGCCTGGCAGCGTGCCCACTCATGGGGCCTGGCAGCCTGCGCACCTTCTATATTTTTCTTTATTTTACCAGGAGGTCTCGGGGATCGAACCCAGGTCCCTCCATATTGGAGAAGGATGCCCAACCATTTGAGCCACGTCTGCGCCCCCCTTCTTACTCTTGACCCTGGGAGAGGAGTGTCCTACCCCTATTTCTCTTGGAGCACACTTGTGTTCCTGTTGATTGAGCCAGGGTTATTCCAGGTAAAGGGTTGGGATGTGTATTAGTCAGCCAAAGGGGTGCTAATGTGAAATACCAAAAATGGGTTGGTCTTTACAAAGGGTATTTATTTGGAGTAGAA
>JAQZBX010085013.1:0-13177 GCA_029593785.1 Cabassous unicinctus | reverse complement strand
AGACTGCAGTGATTGCCACTGAGCCATGTGCATCATCAATTTTCTCAACTCACATCAGCAAAGTCAAAATTCCAACATAAACACAAATATTTGGATTTGGCATCCTAAGCTTATACATTCTTCCTGCCCATTTTGGAAATACTATTGTGGAATATAATTGAAATAGTTTGAATTAGTGATAGAAACCATAATGTATGCGGTGACCAAAATACTTTAGAAATGTTTTAAAAATATGAGGGTACTTTCAATAGATTTTTTAAAAAGGGAACATCTATATATGGATATATATATGCCTCTATTTTTTTCTGAAACAAAATAAAATTAAATCATAATTTCCTTTGAGAAGAGGAACTGAAGAACTGAAGGGATGGGGTCTTTCAAGGTGGGACTAGAGAAGGGGTGTTTAAATTTTATTTTGAACCTTTCTCTATTGTTGGAAAATTTTAACCATATGTACGGATTCGATTTTTTTTCTTTAAACCAACAGCACTGTAGAATTGTAGAGAACCTTTTGTTTTATATTTTTCTGTAGTAAAATACTGATTAAATATGGTATTGGTACTCTTTCAAGATAAGTTATAGGCTTCAGAAATCTGGATAATTTGGATATAACAGAATCTGTCTGAACTTTATTTAGATAGATTCATAGAAAGCCAAGTTTAATTTTTTTACAGTATATCTATGGAAACACAGGTGTGCTTTACAGTAAGTACCATATGGACTAGAGAAATATCAGGTGAGTTATTTTGCCCAAAGATGAATACATAATCCTTTCCCCTCAGTCCCAACTATGTTCTGTTGTAGTTACCTGATAGCTCCATGAAATCATTCTCAGGACTTTCATATTTCTCACTTGCAAAGCTGGAACTCATGCCATCCACTGTCATGCTAACAGTCTCAACAAATCTACTGTGCTCTGAGAAGAGTGAACATCATCATTAAATCTGTTATTTCCCCATGTGGCTGGACTTCCAGCTCAAGAATGTTATGAAACTTACACTTTCATAACATATTTGGAAACATATTGGAAATGACCTTCTGATATTAATAGCCAGGAAAACCTATGCAAATGCTAAGATATAGTTTTATTCAATTCTTTTCAAAAGCCTTTCGTGTCCATGAAGCAAGGATTTTTTTTTTATTTTAACAGCTGCTTAGGGGTCATATGACTGTAATGTAAGGAGGTAAGGAATTGGGGTTTGGGGCTCGAGGGACCTTGGCTTTGTTCTCTATCTACCATTTAGAAGCTGTGTAACCTTGAACAATTTATTTAACCTCTTGGAACCTCAGACTCATCATCTATAAAATGCAGATGATATTATCTTACTTTATAGTGTTGAACTGAAATTAAATGGGCAATTAATTTAAAGGGCTTAGTGCCCAATTATTATTGGCTATTAATATTTTCATTGCTCTACACTCTCCTCATACTTATGAAAACAGCTCATACAATGAGGAGATTTGCTTAAAAGCACAGTCAAAATGGCTCAAAATTTTGATGATAATAATAATAACAACAGCTAACATTCATCAGACTCTTTCAAAGCACTTTTCTTTCATTATCTTATTAGATTTTTCACTGCATTGAACTTCTTCTGATCAAGAGGGACTAGTAATTACTCAATTTATCCTTCTGCCTGAAATAACTATAAAAATTGGCCAAAATATATGATCAATTTTCAAGATATTGTTCATGAGGTGATGAAAGAAAGAGGTCCCCGAGAAATGGAAAACAACTGAGATGAGCTCTACAATTGTCCTTGCTTTCTGCTTTGGGAGAGTTTTCATGCCATGGTTCAGAGAGAGTCAAACTCAAGAAAACTTCTTGAGTTGAGAAGGTGAAGATGAGAGTCTGGTGAGGTCAAGGCAGCTTAATTTCACATGGCAGAGTACCAGAAAGTAGGGAGTTGCACAGAGAGAGAACTCTGGAGAAAGGCAAAAGTTCCCACCTGGAGTATTCAATAGAGTTCTGATCAACACATGCATATGAATAAGCTCCTAAGGCAGGGGAAAGAACTACCTCAAAGGATTAGAGGGAATAGTATATGGCACTCACACAGGGTTGGCAATTGTGTCTGTTCCCACCAGTCAGACTAGAAAACCTAATAATCCATGAGGCATTGGAGAGAGTACCCAGGAAGGTCTTGCTTCAGTAGTTAGGAATCATTAACCCTTGACTAAGTGCTGCTTTGGTTCTGCCTAACAAATCTTAAAAGCAGGACCCAAAAGGATCAATTGTTTCCAAGTACATCCTAGAACAAAACTCAAGAACATGCATAGAAATGAAAAATATCTAACACCCAACAAAATAAAATTCATGATGTCTGGCATCCAATAAAAAATTATCGAGCATTCAAAAAGCGAGAATATAGAATCCTTAATGAGGAGAAAGTCAATATATTGTAACTGACGCAGAACAGACACAGATGTGAGAATTAGCGGAAAAGGATGTTAAGATAGGTATTGTAACCATATTCTATATTTCCAAAAATCTGGAGGAAATATTAAACATGTTAAATAGTTATGGAAGATAATAAAAAAACTAATTGAACTTCTACAGATGAAAATTGTTATGTCTGTGATGAAAAGTACACTGGATGGGAATAGTGACAGATTAGACATTGCAGATGAAAAAAAATTAGTAAACTTGAAGACACAGAAGTAGAAAATATCCAAAATGAAACAAGGTAAAAAAGAATAATAATAATAATAGTAATAGTAATAATAAGTGGGCAGAGCTTCAGTGAGCTAGTGGGACTATTTCAAGTGACCTAAAACGTGTGTAATTGGAGTTCCTGAAAGACAAAGCAAAAAATATTTGAAGAAATAATGGCTGACAAGCTTTCAAACTGGGTAAACTCACAGATCCAAGAAGCTCAATGAACCCTGAGCAAAGGAAATGTGAAGAATATTACACCAACATGTATCATAAATTAATTGCTCAAAACCAGTGATAAAGAGAAAACCTTAAAAGCTGCCAGAGAGAAAGATCCAGTATGTACAGAGGAACAAGGATAAGAACAACAGAGATCTCTCATCAGAGGCAAAGCAAGTGAGAAAACAGTGTAGTAACAGCTTTAGTGAATTGAAAAGAGCTTTCGAAAACAAAGGTTCTGGGAAGTGGGTGTAGCTCAGTGGTTTGAGTGCCTGTTTCCCATGTATGAGGTCCTGGGATCAATCATCAGTATGTCCTAAAAAAAAAAAAGGCTCAATAAAGACTATTGTACTGTAAGAATATGAAAGGAAGTCCTTCAGGTAGAAAGAAAATGATGCCGTATGTAAACATGGAGCTACAAGAAGGGATGTTTTAAAACTGACGGCAGAGAGTGTCAGTTTGGATAAAAAAGCAAGACTCAAATGTATGTTGCTTATAAGAAATGCACTTTAAATCTAAAGATACAAATGGGTTAAAAGTTAATGAATGGAAAACAGTAACCACACTAACAATAATCACAAGAAAGCTAAAGCAACCATAGTAGTGTCAAAGTAGATTTCAGAGCAAAGATTTTCACAACACTTCTAGAAGGGTAGGTATTATTTTTAGCCTTATTTTACAAATGAAATAAACTGTGGCTTATAAGGGTTAAATAACTTGATCGTGGACACATGGCTAGTAAGAAGTAAAACTGAGATTCAAAAGCAGGGATGTCACTTCCAGAATATATACTCTTAATCATGATGCTAAGCTAATAAATTTAAATTTTGCAATATGGAATTCTCTCTTTCTTTAATACAAATTCCGTTTGACCAAAGCCATCTTTTGGATTATATGCCTTCATTGAATCTCTGTCTATTACACATTTGAGGGTTATATGGTATTCCTTAGATAAAATTTCTCAATTGAGATCAGATTCTTCTACTGTAAGGTTTATTTCAGTATTACTTTGTGCCCATGGATGAACTCATGCTGATAAGAACTTACATTTGTTGTGTCTACGATGAACAGACATAGCTTACACATATTATTTAATCTTACAACAAAGTACGTGCTCAGTGCACTTTATTTCCACTGTAACATTATGTACAATATAATGTATACAAAATGTTATGTATAAATTGCGACATTATTAAAAGTATTTCCTTTTGAAATATTGTACTAAAATATTTCTCTTGTGTATTTTTGTTCTATTTTACTTGCATTTATTCAAATGAGAAAATAAATGATGAAATCTTTTCAAACATACTTCATAAGAATTTGAACTGCAAGAATGCAATTTTGTTTTCCTCTCAACCACAGCTGCTCAGGTTTTCTTATCTGCTGCGGAACTCATGGAGCTGAAACAGCATAACATACCTTTTTATATTTATGGTATTGGGCCCCAAATTGTTAAACAGCAAAATTCCTGAGCTAATTCATGCAAAGAAAATGTCTAATAGTGAATGACTCAGGAAGAATGGTGGTGACCTTATTTCTTCTCAATGTGTTACCCGTTTTCAGCTCTGAGCCAAACTTGAAGTTCCTCTTCCTGCCAAAAAGAAGTGGGATAAGCCCCGGTCCATCACACAGCAGAGAAGAATACTGATTCTGCAGAGCACAGGCAGCCAGCCAGAGAAGAGAGCAGCAGAACAGATCCTGCTCAGCGGTGCTAGGGCAAAGCAGAACGATTTCCCATGAAAAAGTAATTAGTAGCAGTTATTTACTAGATAGTCTTAGAAGGTTCATACGGGATCTTGTACCTAAATTTAAATTTATCAGGTAAAGAATTAAGACTGCAGATACCCTGATGCAATGAAACGGTCATCCCGATAGAAAGTAGTAGGAGTCAGGAATGGGGTAGAACTCGAAGACCACCAGAATCAGCCAACAGTGAATGAAGGAAAAAATCCCAAGTAGATGAGAATAGAAAAATGTTGCCGTAGTCAAACCAGGCTAAGAATTTTTCTAGTTCACTAGCAACAATGTGGAAGTTAATACCATTCCTTCAATCATTCAACAAACGTTTTGGGAGCACCTCCTCTCTGCCAGTCCCTGTGCCGGATGCTGGAGAGAAAATGCAGTAAAGCAAATCCGGGCCTTACTCTTTTGGAGATTACAGTCTAAAGAAAGAAGCAGCTTATTAAAATAATCATAATACAAATGGGAAATCACAACTGTGAAAAGACCTCCTAGCCTAGGACTTTGCTCCACTGTCCTCTATGTATGCCCAGAACAATCTTTTCTTAGCTGTCTGTCTAATTCTCTCACCTTTATCAAGCCTTTGCTCAAATCTTGCCTTTCAAATGAAGCTTAACCTGATTGTTCTTTTAATATTACAACCTTCATTCGTGTCCCCTCTCTGCCACTCCCTTTACTTATTTTCCATAGAATTTATCATCTTTTAACATACTATGTGATTGGCCAATTTACTAGCTCATCAGTGCTATCTGTCTACTCACTGCTCAAATATAAGCTTCTTGAGGTCAGGGATCTCTGCTTTGTTCATTAGATTCATAGGCCAAGTACCCAGAACACTGCTTGGCACACAGGAGGTGCTCAGTATTTGTTAAATGGGGGAATAAATGAGACTATGAGGGTCTATCAAAACATCTTCCAGTTGTCCCATGGTGGCAGTTGTTACAAATTGCTTTATTCAACTTAATTCCATGGTGAAATGTATACTGTTTCTTTCATATAATATTGATTCAGGTTTTCAATTTTCTCATCTTCATGAAGTCTCAAGCATTATGAAAACAAACAGATCAAGGCCACCTCCTTTGGCCTCTTCATTTCAGTTCTGAAACTCAGATGTGTCAGCCAGGAGAGTGGCTTTCTTACAGAATGTTGCCCTAACACGTTTTATTTTTATCTGAGGGTGCTACACATTGCACACATTTAACATTACGTATCGAGACATATATAACATGGGAGAGAATGTGATGTTTTCGTGATATGTCACAATGCTTCCTGGGCCTCTGATTTCTTAAATCTTTTCAGTTCTTACCCTTTTAACATGTATAATTTTATTGCAGTGCTTACTATTTGATTCTCTCCATTGCTATTTTCACACAAATTGTAATTTATGGAACAGTTCCATGGCTTACAGAGGAGAATATCTGCAATGACAGTTGTGCTGGAAAAGTTAGGTTACGTGAGCGCCAACCTTGCAGGGGCTCGTCAGCATAGAGTTAAGCATTGATTACATGCCAGCACCTGGGGATTTAAAGACAAGAGGGCATAAAGGATCATCAAGTTGTTGCTTGGCTCTACTAGCCTTGGAGTAGAGCCATTAGAGATGCTTCACTGCAGCCTAAATTCTGGGCCAATCATGTGTAAACATTGTCATAATTTAAGGAGTGTGCTGGAGCTAAACTTTTCTTGTTAAAGGTGTATTTTTTCTTCTTCTTCTCTCTAGTGGACCCTCAGGATTCACAAGAATTCTGTGCAAAAAATCAAACCTATGTGGAACTGGTTATCTTTGTTCACACATCTGGGTTCATTGACATGGTGCCCTTAGAAACTGCCCGTCTTCATACACAGGCACGTAATAAGGAGGTCCTCTGGACTGGAACTGTAACTGCTTCAAGAAAGTTGTCAGAGCTGTCTCATGCCCCTGAAGCATGCAACACAGTGGTTCAGCAAGGTTGGGGCGTACAGCAGATGAGAGAAGTGAGAGGTGAGGATGGAGAGCTCCTGAGGAACTACATCAGAAGAGTATGCTGTTTGGGGTTGAATTGTGTCCTCCCCCCCAAAAAAAAGTCATGGTCATGGAAAGATTCATAAGTACAAACATCAGTATCAGGGGCCTGGCATAATGCTCTGTCCTCCTTTGCTAGGCACTGCCCATGGCTCAGGGGATTCTTGCTGCTCTGTTAAAGACATGGCAGGACTCCCCAGGATGGAAAGTCAATATTCTTTGGCTATTGTGTGTGTCTCCACCCACTGAGACAATGGCCCATGACCGCTTGAACATATTCATATGCCATAGAGGCGTGTCCCAGGTGCACCCCTCCCCACACATCTCCCCGTCACTGACACCCCGCACCAGTGATTTGCCCCTGCCATGGTTGTGACCCTTCTGTGTCCAAAACCTCCCTGAAAGCAAAGCTAAAAAATAAACAAGATAAAAAATAAAAAAATAATAACAAATAAAATACAAAAGAAAAAATGAAAAAATAAAGGTAAAAATAAAAAAAATAAAATGCAATAAATTTTTTTCAGTGTTTCTTTCATCACCATAAGATCTATTATCTTTTATGTACAGTGACAATTTCTTTTGTCTGTTCCCCCAGAGTCTTATTTTTTTCACTTTATCTTCAAAGAAGCTTTAGGTTACAGAAAAGTCACATAGAAAATAGAGGGGATTCCCATATACCCAACCCTCTCCCCCTCTTCCCCTCTCCCCTATTAATAACACTTTACATGTGGATGGTACATTTGTCACAACTGATATACAAATATTGAAGCATTGCTACTAACATGGTCAATGATTTACGTTATGGTTTACATTTTGCACGATACAATTTTATAGGTTTTGACAAAATTTAAAATGGCCTGTATCTGTCATTGCAAGATCATGCAGAACAATTCCAATGACCTATGTTCCATCTATTCTATTCTTCCCTCTCCCTCCCTTTAGAACCACCTAGTATTATTTATTGCCTAAAAGTTATATCCTGAAAGCCTCCTTGTTGCTCAAATGTGGCCTCTCTCTAAGCCAAACTCAGCATATAAATGCACTACTTTCCCACCCCTTCCCCCACCCTGGTGTGAGACATGACACCCAGGGATGAGCCTCCATGGCACCAAGGGATTATTACCAAGTGCCACCTAGAGATGCATTTGTAAAAGCACCTTGACTGAAAGGGGGAAATATTAAATACAAATGAGTTTTTATGGTTAAGAGGTTTCAAAGTGAGTTAGGAGGTCATTCCAGAGGTTACGCTTAAGCACGTCTCAGCAGGGTCTCATTGACTGCCACAGTAAACAGTGCCTCAAGCAGGGATGCTCCTGAGGACTCTGGAGACATCTAGATACTATAGGCAAGGCAAACAATCTCAGGAATTTGGCACCCAGTCAGTGGGCTTTACTTTGGAACATATGCTCCCCAATGTAACAGAGTTAGACTAATTTACAATTTCCCTACACATGACTCTTGTGGCCCTTTTATTTGAACCTATAATTAGCACTATACTCATTAAGAATATGTTCCAGAGGTTTAAATCTTCAATCTGTTTATATGCTGGTTGAGCCCTGAATCTCAGCAAGAGTTGGAACACTTACTCTCCAGTTCATGGGACTTGCTCAGGACAACTAACAAAAGATTAATGATGGACAACGCCCATCCCAAAAAACAGCATATCTACAACTGCAAGCAAGACAGTTTCATCTATCTGTCCCCTGGGGATCTAGGCCCCCTCTCAATCAGAAACAGACTGGGCATCCCCATCCCAAAATCCTCAAGATTGAGGAATGAACAAACATAAGGGGGAATGCAACTATGGACCAAAGTAGACTTATTATTATTCTAGCAATGGAAGAACTTGTATCATTGGTATAAAGGCAGTGGCCACCAGAGGTTCTGAGGGGAGGGAGAGGGAAGAATAGGTGTAACATGGAGCATTTTTGGGACATTGGAATTGTCCTCATGGTATTTCAATGACAGATACAAGCCATTATACATTTTGTCAAAACCTATAAAATTGTGTGGTGCAAAGTGTAAACTATAATGTAAACTATAGACCATGGTTTAGGAGCAATGCTTCAGTATGTGGTCATCAATTGTAACAAATGAAAAGAAGTTGTTAATGGGGGAAAGTGTGGGAGGGAAAGGGGGTGGGGCATAAGGAATCTACCATATTTTTAAAATAAAAAATTAACTAAAAAAATGTCATGATCAAATCCTAACTCCCAGTCCTGTGAATCTGACCTTATTTGGAAATAGGGTCTTTGAAGATGTGATTAGTTAAAATGAGGCCAAACTGAATTACGGCGGACCCAATCCAAAATGACTCGTGTTCTTATAAGAAGGAGACAATTCTCAGGATAACTAGCTCATTTGGGGAAAGATGATGAATTCATTTATGTACATATCGAGTTTGGATATCTGTAGACCACCAAAAAGAACATCTGTTTAAACAGGTCTGTGACTCTGAGATGCAGATTTTAATTGCATCTACAGTTGTAGATAAGATTTATCAGGGAGAGATGAGAAAGAAAAGAGGGCCAACATTGTGGTTTACTAATACAGGAAAAGATCCCATAATTGAGCCAGGAATGGAGATGCCAGAGAGTAAGAAGAGAACTGGGGGAGTCCATCTTGGTAAGTAACTAACCCATCATTGTTTCCATCGTTCGGCACACACACACTTACTCACACATATATTCACATACGAACACGCATAGATAGTTTTGAAAAGTTGAAGTATGTGAATGGGAATGGAGGGAATGGTGCCATCCCGCCCTGTGGGCAGTGCCCCTCCTGCCTTAGGAAGTGGCACGTACCCATGCTCAGGGGAGGGGTTCCGCATTAAGGTGGAGTTTTCTGCTCACAGCGTCTGCTGAGATGTTTGGAGCAGAGGGGCTGGGCTGCCTGTCATCAGCTCACATTGATCGAGGCCGAAAGAGGGCAGCAGAGGGTTACACACAGAGAGCGATTCAAAGTGGAGCAGGGGAGAGTGGGTGGAAGAGAAGATAAAAGTTCTGGGAGCCAAGGCAAGGATGGTGCTTTCTTCAGAGACTAGGCTTATGGGGAAGGTTTAACAAAAAGAGATGGAAACTCCTCAGGTCTAAAGAGGGTTCTTAAAGGAGGTGATTTGTGATGATTATGTGTTTGCTACCAAGAACATCCTTTGAAACCCAGGGCAAACCTCCACTCTCCTTCTTATATAATAGATAGCAGTGTTTGTCGCTGAAAGTGTGGCTTCCCAATCAGAGGAGAGAGGGGTGAAGAGATGGAGATGCTTAGCCAAGTGAAGGGAAGCCACAGGAGACTCAAGTGACAGGCTACAGGTAACTGCTGGAAGGTCTGACTCTTGGAAGTAGACGGGTTCTCTCTGACTCGAGTGACCTAAGAGTAGAACGAATGAGTGAGAGTGACAGGGAGAGAGCTTTCTGCTTCTCTAGCCTCATCTCATGCCACTGTCCTCCTTGTCTATCCTGCTCAAGCCACAGTGGCTTCCTTTCAGTTCCTCAGCCTGCCAAACAGTTTCCTGCTACTTCACTCTCAGCATGGGGGGATTTTTTTTCATCCCTCAGGTCTTGACTTAAATGTTATTTTCTGAGAGAGCCTTTTCCTGATGATCCTCTGTGATTATCACAGCATCAGGTTCATTTCCTTTAGAACATCCATTTCCATTTATAATTATTCATTTCTTTCTTTCTTTCTTGTTTATTGTCTGCCTCTTGCGTAGGACCAAGGACCACGTGTATTTTACTCCACATGGTATATAGAGTAACTAGTTTAATGCCTGGCCTAGGGGAAGGAGGTCAATGAGAATTTGCTAGACAAATAAACTAAACAGGTTGCCCTGAGAGGGAAAGAGTTGCCTATAACTGAAGATATTTAAAATGGACTGGACACACATTCGACCAAGGCATTGAATAAAGGATTCTGGGATTAAAACATGAGATGATGCTTGAAGTTCCTTTCTATCCTTCCATTCTGTTGTTCCAAGAAATGGAGAGGATACAATTGATGACTCCAAAGTGGAGGCAAAATGAGTTCATTTCTCATCAATATGAAAATGAAAGAAAACAAATGTGGCTGAATAGAAGATAATAAAGATCTTGCCAAACCATTAATAAAAGAAGAAAATGTAATTTGTAGGAAATCTGGGCCTTAAATAATTCAATAGACTAAGATAAATATTTAGAGATGAATACAAAACAGATTTGTAAATAACTTTCTTATTCTCATTGTATCTTGAATAACTAGTTCTGTAACTGGAATATAGTAAATGATCAATAAACATTTGCTGAATAAATAAATGAACTTTGAGGAAGCATATCACTATACTATTTAGAGAAGCTGTCTAGTGGTAGAGTATGTATTGACTCATCATTGGCCATTCACAGCCTATGATACAGCCATCTACAGATAATATATTTAAAACATGTCATTAAAGTGGATATAAAATGATATAGCCCTACAGATAGCCAGTTCCTCACTCTTGTGGCTGTTGCAGGATCAACTCATTGCTAAATACATTCTCAGTTTTCTGAAATTGCCTCTGAGTTGCTGTTATTCTTTGTCATAATTGACATTTAAATATATACAATAATAATTAGTATTCATTAGGATGGTAGACATGATTTGGATAAACAGCAATACAATATCAGATTTTAATATCTGAAATACGTCCTTCAAGTCAGTTTTTCAAACTCTTGCTGCACCCTTGTTTCATGGAACATCATTCCTAAAGTTCAGTTTGGTCCTTAGAATCATTCACATCTGATAGCTATGTCTCTCCCTAATCTTGCTGACTGACAGTCTCAGATTGCAGTGGAAGCATAGATGTAGCATTTGCCATGCACCAGACTGTGTGATAGGCATTTTTGTTGCAATTTGTTAATCTTTGCAGCAGACCTATAAGGCGGCAGTCTCAAGCTGTGCACCAAAGTGCCTCAGAGAGCCCCAGTAAACTCACAGAGGCACTGTGGGATATTTTAAAATTCCAAGGACAGTACAAGCAGTACTTGATATCTGTCAGATACCATGCAAACAACTAACTCAAGATAGTTCAGTTACAATAGCAGATTGTGCTACATTCCTTTTGATGGCCTCCTATTAATGTGAAGCAAGGATTTGGAAGATTGCTGTGATAAAATATTAGTATTGCATGGACATCAAGAGGAAATGACAGTGGCAGTGTCGAATATGTTTCCAAAGTTTGAGAAGTCATGCAGTACCCAACAAGCACATTAGTTAGTAATTGTGGTGATTTAAGAACAAAATAAAAATACCATTTTTTCTTTCAATTTATGTGTATATATTTTTCCAAATGGCTGCTAAATGTTAAGGACACAAATGCTCATTATGTTATCTCTACTTTACTTAATTACTAGAACTGTTAAATATGTCTTTTGGTTTAAGGGTACCATGAAAAAAATCCTGGGACACTAAGAATATCATGAACAGGAACGCTTGGAATTTTCTGCCATAAAGTATAAAAACTGAGACACAGAGAGCTTCAATAACACTTCACAATGACCCTTTAGGGTTTGTGTCTCCACTGCTGAGCTCCATAACAAACAAATCAACCTTCTGGTCATTTGAGGATTCTGAGGTTTGATGTTGACTAAGTTGCTGTCTGGGGATGCTATTAAAAGTGCCATCACTTAATCATATACTGAGGCTGATTTCAGATTTCAGACCCATGATATGAAACACATTTAGTCATGAATCCTGCAGAAGATACTTCTTAACTCACCTATCCGACTTGTATCATTAGAAAGAAAGTGAAGGAAAAGAATCAGAACAAAATAGGCTTGCTAATATAACCATAGCCTTAAGAATACCCACTGTTCCTACTATGAATGCCAAGCCAAAATTAAATAAATAAATAGAAACTAATTTACATTATCAGTCTCCTGTTTGATTAGCGTTAAGATCATGTTCTGGTTTTTCAGAACCCCAGAACTTGAGCTAGTACTTATACTCATGCTATTACAACCCATAGTTTTAATTATACTTTAATTTAAAAGATTAAATTTTCACACAAGCAACCTGTGAATATATCCATGTTATGAAAAATTAAAGCAAAACTTAAAAATGTTGGGTAAAATGTGAAAACTATGCTTTATTTCTACCCCAATACCACCCCACTCTCCACTCTTAACAGTTTAATATGTATCTTTCCAGACCTTTATCTATGCATTGCATATATTTATATGCACATACATGAGTGTATTTTTTTAAAGAGGAAATATACTATGCCTATAATTCTGGACTTGTCTTTTTCCTAACAGTGTGCTTTGCGGCTTTTCCATGTCTGCTTACAATGACCTACTTTCTTGTTTTTTTTTTTAAAGATTTATTTATTTTATTTATTTATCCCCCCCTTGCTGCTTGTGCTGCTGTGTCCATTCGCTGCGTGTCTTCTCTGTGTCTGCTTATCTCCCCCTTGCTGTGAGGTCTTGCTGCATCAGCCCACGGCGCCGCGCGAGCCGGCCTGCCCTCACAAGGAGGCCTCGGGACGCGAACCCGGGCCTCCCATATGGTAAACGGGGGCTCTATCCACTGAGCCACACCCGCTTCCC
>JAQZBX010085011.1:0-13184 GCA_029593785.1 Cabassous unicinctus | reverse complement strand
CAGCTGAGCTATGTAGTGTGATGGCATCATTATTGGTCACAGCTGAGCTATGTAGTATGCTGGCATCATTATTGGTCACAGCTTAGCTATGTAGTATGCTGGCATCATTATTGGTCACAGCTGAGCTATGTAGTGTGACGGCATCATTATTGGTCACAGCTGAGCTATGTAGTGTGATGGCATCATTATTGGTCACAGCTGAGCTATGTAGTATGATGGCATCATCATTATTGGTCACAGCTGAGCTATGTAGTGTGACGGCATCATCATTATTGGTCACAGCTGAGCTATGTAGTATGATGGCATCTCTTTTCTGGTACAACTTTGTGTTTTCCCTGGAGCAATCATGCGCTCAAGCTCTCTCTTTCTCTCTAGCTCGCTCTGTCTATCCCTCCCCCCACCTCCATTCCACTTTCTCTCCTCTCTCTCAGTAGAGATGGGAAGATCTCTTAGTGTTCTTTGTCTTATCATTAAGGTATACCTCAAATCGCGGACAGAAGCATAAATCCCATCTCTCTATGTCCAAGTAAACCCCATCCTTTTTCTATTCCACTTTGTTTCTTTGACACACGCTCTCAGGGACCCCCATCCTCCTACTTCACGTGCGACTTCTCACCATCACATCCAGGATCCCCTTCGCCTACCTCCTGTGTAGGGTCCCTGTTTATTTCCTGGAGCCTGTGCCTTCCTTATTATGACTTAAGTCCTTCAGCTCTGGTGGAACACATTCTCCAGTAGCTTTTTAAGAAGATGTAAAAGCCAAACTTTTTGAGAGGTGTATGCCTGGATATTTTGTTAATCTACTCCCATACTTGAATGATCATCAGAATGAGTGTACATTTCTAATTTGGACATCATTTTCCCTCAGAATCTTGATGGCAATTTTTCACTGTTTCCAGTGCATATTTTCATTAGTTTCCAATGCCATTGTTTAGGATTTTGGTCCCATATCTATCTTGATTTTTTCAAGGTATCCTGTGTGTGAGAGAGTGACTGTTTAATGTGTGTGTCTGGAAGATTTTACAATCTCCTTGTCTCCAGTGTTCTGAAATTTCACAGTGTTGTGAGTTGGTACAGATCTATTTTCATCCATTTTGCTGGGTACTCAAGCAGAGCATTCAATCTAGATACCTGTGTCTCTCACTCTGGGAAATTTATTGACTGATTTCTTAAAAATGGGTTGCCTTCCATTTTCTGAGGTGCCTTTGTTTGCCACTTTAATTATTTGGATATTGGACTTCCAGGACTGATGCTCTAATTATCGTCTGTTTCTCTTTGTTTTTTTTAGTTCTATGTAGGGGAACATTGACTCAACTCAGTCTTCCAACTTTTCTATTTAATTTTTCATTGCTGATCATGATTAATTTCCAAGAGATTTTTTGTTTTCTGAATTTTTAAATAACCTTCTATTGATGTGTCATCAGATATCCTATTTTCTCTTATCTACTGTATCATAACTATTTTCAATTTTCTACTCCCTACATGGTTTCTGTTTACTCTAATTTTGTTCAATTGTTTTGTTTTGTTTGCTATGTGTCTTTTAATCTAACTTTCAAGTTAGATCTTTTCTGCAAATATTTAAACTTTTGTGGCTGTCAGCACATATTAAAGGATGAGCCTAAAAAGCTGACCCAAAGCTTTCTCTGTTTGGATGAGATTTATTAACTAGCGGCATCAACACAGAAAAATCTGGCTTGACCATTTCGGTGGGGGGGTCACCATATGTCAGTATCTGCAAGATTTTCCCATGAGTTGTTCCATTTCTCCAGAGATGAATTCCCCAATTTTCTGCCAAGGTTGGGGGTGGTAGAAGATTGGGTTCTTTATAACCCGGTTAGGTGTTAATGCTCTTTGTTGTCTGAGAATATCTTACTGTTTCCTCTAAAGGTTTTCACCTAATATTTCTTGTTTCCAGTGTAGTACCTCTGCCTTCAGCTATATCTGGGGATCCCAGTCCAGAGTTCCTCTGACTTATCCTTTCCAGAAAGAAAAATCCCAGGTTTCTGCTGGGATTTAGTAGGTTAGGAAGAGGCAGTTGCCAGGTTTCTCAAGGTGGGAGAAGGGTTCAAACAACCATCAATTCAGCCCCTACCTTGAGTTTCCACTTTTGGAAGTACTTATTTCCTCGTGTTCCTGAGACTCTGGGATTGTACAAATGAATTAGCTTCCACTGAGTTTTCCCAATTGGTGACTCAGATTCAAATGTTTACAGCCTTCTAAGTTTCTTTTTCTCAGCCATTACAGCTTTAAAAATGTTAGTGTTGTTGTCTTCTCTCCCATTTTCTTTGACCTGGTGGGTCAAATGTTTTTGAATCTGTGGGTAAAATGCCTTTTAACAATATAGCTTTATTATCACTGTAGTGATAACTAGTAAACGTGTGGGTTCAATGCTCACTTTTCAGAAACGACTACTAGATATATGACCTTAGGCAAGTCAGTTAACCTCTTTGACCTCATTTCTAAAACAGGACTAATAATAGTATCCAACTTTACAAGATTGGTTTGAGGATTAGGTGGATAATACCTCTAAAGTGCTTGAAGAATAAATTACATAATTTCAGGTACTATGGCACAAGCATGGGTCAAACCTTCTAAGAGGTTTGCCCAAAGTTTTGTCCCTTCAAGAATTCAGATCCCTCTGCTTCTTTGGAAGAGGAGGAAGGTATGTTTAAATAGAAAAATATCCCAGTTCATATGCATATTATCTGCAACCAACCTAAAGAAACCTATTTTACTTAAAATGTGGGTGGGAAGTCCTGATGTGTCTACTGATGGAGGGTTCGCAAGGAGAAGTCTTGGTAGTTTGAGATTATTTTATGGATCACAAAAAGAGAAAGATTATGTTTGTAAACTAATCTATTCCTCTGGATGTGATACCCTTTGTAGTAAATTCAGTTGAGAGACTTTGATTAGATTACCCATTAAGATTGCTTTTAGGGCTTTTTTTAAGTTGTTGTGGGGTTATTTTCATAATTGATATTTTATAAGGGCTCTTTATTGGACCATGTCAGTGAGGTGTGACTCAGATTGAGTCCCCATCCCCTTGCTGGGTCTCATATAAACCCATTCACACAGTTAGCCAAAGGCAGAAAGAGCTCTGTCATTTTTTTATTCTGCAGTGTGACAGAAAGGAGAAGACTCTAACAGCTGAGGTTCCTGTGAGATATGAGCCATTTGCCTGATAGCTCACAGCTGACATTGGGAAGAGAGAGGAAGAGCTGAGACTGATATGGAGGCCTGGAAAGAAGCAAGCCCTGTGCTAGGAGAGAGAGGACTGCAGAATCACTTAAGGATGAAGAGGCTGGGCCCACGAAGCTCAAGAGGAAAGTGTGAGCCAGGAGGGGAAGGCTGAAACCTTGGGCAGAGATCGGCAGGCATCTTGCTTCAACACAAGGCAAGTTGACTTGGGTGAGAAAGTCAACCCACCTTTTATGGTGCCTTGAGCTGGACTTTTCATGGTCTTGTAACTTGCAAGCTTTTACCCCAAATTAATACCCTTTATAAAAGCCAACACATTTCTTGTACTTTGTGCCGGCAGCCTTTTAGCGGACTAATACAGAAGTTAATGGTGCCACGTCCATGGTTTCTTGTTTTATGTCATTGCTGGTCTCTTTATTGGGCAATTCAAGAGCAACATTTTGATGGCACACAACCTGGGATCATATCTTGGTCCAACCACTTACTGGCTAGTTGAATTTTGGTATGTCACTTACCTATCTGTGCCTCTGTTTCACCATTTGTAAAACAATGAACACAGTAGCTTCTACCTCAAAGAATCTTTGTGAGGGTTACATAAAATAACCTGTAAAGTACTTAGAACTTAGCACTCAGGGTGTCCTCAATAAAAAGTAAGTAGTAGTGTCATTTTATCTCAATGACCAAAAACCTATTTCTAGAAGCTTGAATAATTTTCACTTGAAACTTTGGTTTTCCAAACTTTTATCTAGAAAGTTCACATTGTGTCACAAGCAGAGGTTTGGGAATCTAACCCTGGTGGTTTAAAGGAAATGCTTAGTTTTCAGTAGGCAGGAATTTTGTTCTCACAGCTGCAAAACATGGTGAGCAACAGTCAAAGGTAGCATTGAAGAAATGGTGACAATAATCTATGCAAATGATCTTATTGCAAATGTTGGGCTGGATGCAATTTTGGCAGGGCTGGTGGGATTTGGGAATTGCTTCCAAGTTTTGTTTTTGTTTTTTATCAAAAGAGTAAGTTTAGAAAGTTGGACAAATAGGCAGGTAGTTGCATGAATAAGTGAGATTCCAAAAAGTCCTTGGACTCAAAAACAGCAAGAGAGGTCCATGAGCATAATTGTGTAAAATGAGGCAAAGAGATCTAGGAGGAATAGATGGAAAAGACATGTCACAATAACTTAAAAATTCGGAAAACAACCAATTGCAAAAGTGGTTGTCAAACTTTACTCCCAGGAACACTGTATTGTATGAGCTGGTCAGAGGTGTCCTGCCACCAGAATACGACAGTGGCAATCTTTTCACAGAAAGTAATCCCTCTCGTCACTGAATTTTCCCTAATTGAAGTTTTTCTTCCATTAATATATTCAAACTTTCTGTGCCTATTCCTGTTTCTGGACTCCAGCCCTTCTGAATATACTGCCAGCAAGAAACAAGTGAAAATGCCTTGGGCGCCTGACCTGGTTGCTAAGCACCCCTGGCTCGAAAGCCACTCACTTTCTCCATCAGCCCTCGGCTAGAGGCTAGAACCTTGTCAACTCTATTGTTTTCGGGTCACCATCACTTTCATAGCTCCAGGGTGGCAAGTCCAGACTTTATTCAGGTATCACAGCTGATGTGGTCATGTTTCAAGCTTGGTTATTTTGTTTTAACCTTTTTTGTTTATTTCTTATTATAAAAGTAATTGCTTGTCATTGTTAAAAATCTGCAAAATGTAGAGAAGCACAAAGAAGAAAATCTTATTTACCAACAGAGACAGGCACAGTTAGTATTATCTTTCTAGTAATTTTTTGTATATGTTTTTCATAACAGTGGCATCATACTGTGTGTACTTACTATGTAGAGAATATTTTCCCACTCCTCTACCACATACCACATAGCTTCTACTGAGTACTGTTTTAATTTCCTAGGCTGTTCAAAGAAAATACCATGAAATTGGTCAGGTTGAACAATGGGAATTTATTCACTCAGGGTTTTGAGGCCAGGCAAATGTATCATCAGTCAAGGCATCATCAAGTCAATGCTTTTGTTCCGAAGAATGGCTGTTGGTGATCCTTGGTTCCTGTGTCCTGCGGCAAGGCACAAGACAGCATCTGCTTGTTTCTCCCTTCTCTTCTGGATTTCGTTGACGTAGCTGCTTGCTTCCTGTGGCTTTTTCTCTAGGTCTGAATGTCATTCTCTTATAAAGGACTCTGCTAAGAGGATTAAGTCCCATCCTGGATGAGGTGGGCCACATCTTAACTGAAGGAACCTCTTCAAAAGGTCCTGCTTACTTCACACCCACAGAATGGATTAAATTTAAGAACATGTTTTTTGGGGGTACATACAGCTTTGAAGCACCCTAACCGCATATAGTATCTATCTTTTATATATGCCAGCATTTATTTATTGAATCCGTCTACTTGGGAATTCAGTTTCAGACATTTCATCATTATAAACAATGCTGAAAATATTTCATTGTCTCCTTTAATATAAGTCATGTCTGTTTAGGTTGTCTCAACATTTCGTATCTGGTATTAAAAACAGACAAGATTCTCTGCTTTGGGAGGCAGAGAGTTGAAGCTTTAGAAAGATTTTATGAAAGAATTTGGGAAGGTTATTTTTTAAATGGTTAATATTTTAGAGATATTTGAAGCTGAGCAAGTTTTATTCATTTACTTGGAAATGTCACTTAATTCCCACCAAATGTCAAGGAATATGAGGAAAATTTCAATGGGTAGTCCAATATAGGTGAAATTAGTCACAGCTAACAGATAATTTTTCTTTGCCTCTGCACCATTACTTTTACTCTCCAGAAAAAGCAAGAGATCAAGAGAGGGTGAACACAGACATAAAAACATATGGGCAATTGAGAGGAAGGAAACCTTGAAGTTAGTTTATTCTAACCTCCTTCATTATTCAGATGATGAATCTGAGGTTCAAAAGGAGTAATTGGCATACCCAAGGGCAAAGTCAGGGTCACAGAAAACCCTGGAGATTCTGATTCCATTCCACTGAGATAGCTCCCTAAATGCTGTCCTTCGTGAAGATGGCAAACTATTTCCTAACAGTGTCCTGGACAAACTTTTTCATTCTCTATCATGTCTTTGTCAAAGCCATGTCCACTGCTGACTTCCCAAAAGACCATCAAGCAAAGAAAAGTCTGTTAGACCTACTGCAGTGGGGGAAACCACCACTTGACAGAGTCTTAAGATGACTCAGAAGGAGGAGGCTGGGAGAGGATATTTACAGAGCTTGGGATCTGGCTTCAAGTGGTTAAGGTGGATTTGTTAAAGCGGGAAAGTGATTGGAAGTGAGTATGGTTCATGATTTAGGGTTGGTGAACCCAGTGAGGTGGGGGCCTTTAGCCAGTCTTGATAACTAAACTATTCCTTGATAAGTGAGCTATTTGCTGAGGTGACCAATCTAGTTCTGAGATAATAACTGTTTGTCCAGATGAGCTCATTATATTCCTATACAATTGGGTTTATGAGAATTTCCTAAAGCAAACACTGATTTGTCTTACAGCTTTATCCTCCCAGAAAAGAATTTCTTGGTACAAATAATTAATCTCATGCTGTCACAGAATGTCTTGGTCCTTGGTCCTCAGAGTTAAGACATGTGAATGTCGTTGGTTATGATTTTCGGCCGCTTAGGAAAGAGTCTTTAGCCAAGATGCAGCCTGGTTCGTCGGCCACTCTTAGGCAATGGGGTTATTATTGACTGTGTACTTTGTCGCAGACATCAGGGCAACAATCACAGGTGCAGGGTGATTGTGTCATAGAAACCTTGGTGAAGTTTTTGCCACCTGCAGCAATTCCCATTGAATCAAATACTCTGCAGAATAGGAAATCTGGGAAGGCTCCCACTGGGACCTGAGCAGTCCTTCAATAATTACTCAGATCTGGAGGTCAAGATTGGGGCAGTCATGAGCAGGCCATACTTCACCCAATATCCTTAATCCAACATCTATTAATTTAATTATCCTTCACTGACTAGCCACTAAATGCCAAACACCAAACCTGGATTAAGATGTGTCTCAAGGGGATTGTGATGTGGTGAAGGATACAGACAAATATACATAACTCCATTTTATGGAGTGAAGTGGTTAGAGAAAGTCTCCCAAAGAAGATGGCATTCAAACTGGGACATAAAGAATGATGGATTTCACCAAGAGAAAATGGATAATGGAGGGAGGGACATTTAACGAAGAACCTATGCAAAGTGATCTTAAAATCTAAGTGTATTCCTAGAGCATTGGAGAGCATAGGATATGTGAAAAAGAGATGGAGTAGGAAAGGTAGCCATACTTTGGAGGGACTTTTATGACTTCTTAAGAAACTTAATCTTTAAGCGAATGTGAGATAGTGAAGGTTTTTTAAATCAAGATTTGGTCTGGGTTTTATTCGGATATTCCTGGTTCCTTGAAAGATTGATCAGAGAAAGTGTCAGAGAAAGCTTCACATATAAGAAAATGGGCTAAAGGGACGCATAATGGATAAAAGAAGCAAAACGACCACCTCAATCTCCCAGCCTCGGTGTTTAGGCTGCATTTAACTGGCATCACATGAACAGCAAGTAAAAATACCAGTTTCTGACTCAGAGGTAGAGAAAATCTGGCCATTTGAAAAATGCCCCTCAGCATGACAAGTGAGTAAATCAAGAATCAAAACAAATTTTTTCTTATGCCCCTTGTTTTTATCCTCAGTGAACTAGTGAAATGTTCCTTCCATAAAGATTCACTCACCAAACTCCCATTTATGTCAACTTGACTTTCGGTAATAATGTTTCAAGAGTGGATTCTCATCCTGATAACAATCAAGATTCCTTTTTATTCAGAGCTCTGCATCATCAGTAGTCATTAAGAGGTTTCAGGAAAGGGGTTAGACTCTCCTGAACCCCAAATTGAAGACTGGGTCTTCCAATCAGCAGGGTATCCACTCGGGCTTCTTGGAGTAGAGAAAAATATTGGGACAATTTAAAGAAGTAAAGGATTCAAGCACAATTAAGGTAGGTTGGCCAGGAGAGTCTTCAGCCATCCCTTGTTGACCTGTATTTACTTTGCTCCTGAATATGCTGCATGCTCTTCCCATTTTCCATTTGTGAGTGGGCGCTAGTAAGTCCACAATGGGATGTTTTAGGTTGAATGTGCCAGATGGTCACAGAGACACATTTGTGGATGTGTCTCTTGAGAAATCTCCCAGAGTGATAGTCACTAATGATTAGGAATCTGTTCTAATCAACAGCCACAATAGAAACCCATCCAGGATGCCCAGATACATCTTCTGAGATGCCCAATGCTAATGCACAGGTGCTGCACATCACAAGGTATCAAGGTCCCACCAGAAGATAAGATAACTGGATGAGATCTCTGAGGATGTACAAGTTCCCAGGGGAAGCAAGCCCACGTGTGTAGCCTTAGGGCTCCCATTTCTCATAAGAGTGCCCCTGCTGCTACGATGGCGAGAGTTACTGAAATGTGACTGAGAGTCACAACGTGGGGAGGATGGGTGGTGAAGTTGTATAAGCTTTTTTAAAAGTTTACCTCCTCTAGACTGGCCTTGAGATATTCCTAACTTCCCCATGCTACTTCTGGGCATTATAAGGTCAGTGAATTCTCCTACTTTCCATCGTCAGTAAGTTATCTGAGATAAGAAGGGTAATTGGTGAGAAGTTCTGGGACTGATGTGTGACCCTGAAGTCAGGAAGACCTTGACTTGAATTCTTCCTGAAAGATGAACTAATTTTAACTTTGGCTATTTTAATTAATGTCTGCCAGCCTCAGTTTACCCATCTATAAAATAAGAATAATTATATCTATTATAGGAGTCTTATGAAAATTAGTTATAATGCATGTCAAAAATTAGGGGGAAAAGGCAATATATTAAGTGCAAGAAACTAGAAAAATGGTACTACATATTGTTTGACTCCATCTATACAAAATATAAATACAAATAAAGTAGAGAAATGGAAACAAAATAGAAGCTATGTATGGCAAGGGAAGCATAAAGATTGCGAGGTGATTATCAAGAGGTAAAGCTTTTTGTTTGTCTGGTTTTTGTTTTTTATTATTATTACTACTGTTGGAATAATGAAAATGCTCTGCTAATCAGTGAAATGATGAATGTACAACTATGTGATTGTACCAAATACCATTGACTGTACACTTTGAATGGATTGTATGCTTTATTAATACATATCAATAAAATTGATTTTTTTTAATGGGAAAAATGTCATTTATTATTTCAATTCTGGGCCAGAGACCTTAGATGAATAATCTAGAGAAACCAACTCATGAATAAGAAGAAAGTTTCTCTTTTACAAAGTGAGGTTGGTTTTGTTTTGTTTTTTTAATTTCTTTATAACTCTAAATCTGGCATTCTCAAAAACAATTAAATTAACTTCAATAAATCTGAAAGGTTTATTTGCAGACCACTTGGTGGTTATCTCTTCAACAAGATGACTAATTTTCTCTTTGGCCAAACATGTGGTACAAATGAAAGTCAAATGTACAAATGCACTTGACAACAGGGCGGCCACTGCTGCTTCCAAGATGCATTGCGCAGTAAATACTCTGAAAGACCACGAGAGAGTTGCTATCAAATGTCGGTCTGAATACATGAGTTTATGACTCCCACAAGTCAGGAAAAATGGAACTATAAATCAAAGTCCCTGGTGTAAAATTATTGGGAAAGCTATCCCCTCGGTACTTGAGGAATGGTCAGCCATTGTGATAATAAATGGGTCTGCCTGAAATCCCAAAGTAGGAGGTTTTACCTCCAAGGGAATATATTTAGTTCTGCCTCCTGCCTTTTCAAATAGCATTCTATGGGAAATGTGCAGATCAACTTTTAGAAATTAGGCACTTGATGATGAATTTAAATTGAGATATAGCTATAAGGTGTGCATCCATTAGCTTCAATTCAACTTGAGAAATCTGAATTTAGAAACCCAGAGCTGCAGCCTTCTCTGGCATACAAATAATTCAATTTCACCTCTTTTTTTTTTTTTTATCAAAGCTATAGCTGTCTGTGTTTTCTGTCTGCCACCAAAGGATAAGACACAGACCTACATCTGAAAGCCAATTGCTTTTAATCCCAATTTTGGAGAGCAATGTCAGATCATCCAACAGCTACAATGTCTTCAGGGTTTTAAAGCTCACCAAGCGCTTGCATATCTTATTATACGATGTGGGTGGATCTTTTGTGCCTATTGCACTGATGGGTAAACAGAGTGCCCAGGAAGTAAAAAGTCCAAGGTAACTAAAAGCGGTGAACAAAGGAATCCACGCCTGCAGCAAGATGAATCCTGCTGTGTGAAAGAAGATCTGGCTGAGGCTAAATGTTGAGAAAAGAATAACAAAATCTGAAGTGGTGAAGGAGCTCTCGGCAGCTGAAGCTGTGCTCAGCAGTCATGTTCCACAGGTGGGGTGGGATGCAGATAGAAAAACTTCCCAAATCTAGGACAGCAAACCCAAGCTCTCCATAGCTCCAAGTCCTGAACACTGGGGAAAACATGTGCCCCGCCACATTCAACTTGGCTTTTCAATGGGGAAATAGGCAGAAAAATAGCACTGTCCTATCAACAATTGGAATAGTGAACTATCCTAGAAACCATTTTTGCGAAGACTATATTAATTGGACTTAAAATGAATCACCCTCTGCAGATGGGAGAAAAGAGCTTTCCTCTGAGGTCAGAAGGGTGTCAAACATGTAGATATTTGCCAAGGAAAAAAATCAGAATATTTTTCCCTAATTACCAAAATTACTGTAATTCACAAAATTATCTGAAACAGCTGGTCATCTGTTTAGGAGACAATTTCACATCAGCACATAAAATAAACGCATGCCAGGATAACTGCATTTGCCTATTTGTGGCTGTATTAACTCTCAGTTGGAACAAATGATATTAATAATAGACGGTGATCTGTATATGACCTACAGTCTTCCTTTGCCATTTTTGTATATTTCACAGTGTGAAGTTTTGATAAATATTCAGCCAGTAAAACATCAAAGTCATTTTAGGATTGTGCGTATGAGTACATAGCTTCTGCCTCTAACTGTGAGAAAAGACAACTGGCCTTTCTTTACATCAAGGCATGGATGATTTTAAAATTGCAAATCAAGAGGGCTTGTAAGGATTTGCAAAAGAATCCTGGATCCTGCAACTTCTGAAGCTTTCAGACATTTCTTCAAACATGGATAAAGGTGAGGTCTAAGTGAAACTTAGTGACTTGTAAGAGATGTTGAAAATGTTGAACCAAGGAAATCACTGTTCCAGTCTTCTGCAGCTGTAAGACTGTGCCTGGACTAACAATTCCTTCATCGTCAAAGCTTTGTTCATAACGCCAATAGAAAATGTCAAAAAATATAGCAGAAACTCCTCCCATCAGCATACGTGTGTTTAGCCTTCCCTCAACCTGAGGCTGAAGAAGTAGAATTGCAATTGCAAAGACTTCACTAGAAAGATGAAAACTGAAAATGCAGAGTGAAACCTGTGTCACACAAGTCCCAGGAGAGGATGCAAGCCAGGGTGGAAACAGCTGGGAGAAGACGAGGTTTCAGAAACCCAGGAAAGTATTGGAGTAAGTACTCATAGGTGAAAATATTTTCATTGTGGTCATGAGGCGATGATTATGCGTCACCAAAGAACTGAAACCCAGTCTTCATACCCAAGGACCTTCTCCATCCAGAACTCGCCAGCCTTATCCAGACCCCAGGCTCATCACTCCCTGCATGTGGCATACCCACTGGAAAGCTCTCTCCAAACCCATGCGCTTGTTTTGTTTCAGTCCTTCTCTTATGTGGGTACTGTTTGAATGGCTTTAGTCACCACTGTGCATTTGTGTTTAGTTCTTTAAATAATAAATTTATTTATATTAAAAATATGAATTAAATGAAAGGGGCGCTCTTGCCTCTGACTTGGTTGGCCAATTTGACTTAATTAGCTCTTGCATAATGCAGTTATTACCCAGCTGCTCTGAGTAGGATAGCACCTCACTTAATTGTAGAGAGAATTAACAAGATCCATTATTCCTTGAAATCTAAGCTTCAAGAATAATGGAAACGGTTCTACAGGTTTCCTGGAGAATCCAAGCCAGGATGGCTCCAAGGTAGAATTTAACAAATAAAATTACGGGATGTCCAGATTAATTTGAATTTCAGACAAATGAAAAAAAAAAAAAATTAGTGTAAGCATGTCCCAAATATCCATGAAGCTAAGTGATCATTACAGCAACTGCACACATATCTGTTACCTGGGACAAAGAAGACCTGCACCCCAAAGCACACCCCACAGCACTGAACTGCTGGCAGCTCCACCATCCACCTGCTCTTTGGTCACCCCAATGGATCAGCAAGTAGGACCAGCGTGGACGGAATCAGCGATCCTCACATATAAGAGAGCCCAAGACAGATGAGCTTTAGGGGTTGAACTGTGTCCCCCAAAATGCAAAGCTCAAAGCCCCACCTCCTGCCCTGGGAGGTGACTTCATTTGGAAATGGGGTCTCTGCAGATGTTCTTAGTTAAGACGAGGACAAGCTGGGTTAGGGTGGGCTCTCCTTCACTGCCACTGGTGTCCTTACAAGGAGAGAACTGGACACAGAATCGGATGGAGTGGAACACGGCATGGATGACCGAGGCAGAGCCCGCGTGGACGGCCAGGCCCCCCACCCCCAGCGCCAGCAGCAGAAGAGGGGCGAGGACAGTCTTCCCGGCAGGCTCCAGGGACAGCGCGGCCCTGGGGACCCCTTGGTTCTGCCTCCAGAGCCGTGAGGCAGAAGGTTGCTTTTGTGTTGAGCCCCCCCAGTTTGTGGTACTTTGTTTCCGCAACCCTGAGAACCTAAGACGCTGAGGTGCTTTTCTGTGGCAGTGGATTGTCTTGAACCCTCACAGTAGCAGACCGTTCCAGGGTTGACACTGCAGTTGGGACCCAGAGACGCTCGTTTCCCCTCAGCCGCCTCCCTGCATCGACACCATGTCTGCAGGGACCTGGAAAAATCACTTACGGACGT
>JAQZBX010085010.1:0-13183 GCA_029593785.1 Cabassous unicinctus | reverse complement strand
ACTTGGAAGGTGATGTCCACTCCACCTCCAAGTGAGAGAGGGCTTATATTCCATGGATATAGTGGATGGGATTATCTTGCCTTCAGCTGCAGGCCCTCTCCATTCCCTGGGATGGCTGTTGCCCATCGTCGTCTCCTCGCCAGGTTACTTGGATGAGTCCATTGAGCTGTAGGGTAGGAGTTGCAGCTCCACTGTGATTCCAGGCACAGCTGGCAAATAGGTGGGCCAGAGGATACAGTCTCTGGAAGTACACCTAAAAACTCCTGCATCACATATAGGTTTGAGTAGAAGGGACCCCACAATGACTTTTAACAAATGTGTATACCAATGCACCCCAAAGGAGATAAAGAATATCCCACCTCTTCAGAAAGGATTGTCATGTCACTTAGCAATCATTACTTCCAACAATACATCTGTCTCAGGCAATCCCTAATCTGATTTCTATAACTATAGATTACTTTTGCTGTTCCAAAAAGTTCATATAAATAGAATCATAGAGTATTCAGTCTTGTGGGTCCAAATTTTTACCACATGCTCATATATGTTGCTGCATATATCAATAGTTCATTCCCTTTGAGTATTTGCTGAGTATTCTGTTGTATTAATGTATCACAATTGTAAGCTATTTGCATTGTTTTTATTTTTTGACTATTATGAATGAAGTTGTGGACATTTGAGCCTGGCCTTTTATGAACATGTACATCTTTATATTAATGGCTGTGTTTTATTCCATGGTATCAATATACTTGAAATATTTACTATTGCCCTATTAACTGGCAATTAAACTATTTTCATCCATCTCTAGCAAAACCAAGTCTGGTATTTGAGAATATATACATACATATATATATATACATATATATATATATATATATTTTTTTTTTTTCCTTACCGGAATATCCCAGGGATTCAACCCACGACTCTCCATATGAGAGACAAACACCGAACCGTTTGAGCCACACCTGTCCCCCTGAGAATATATTTTTAATCTAAGTATATTTGATTATTTTCTGGAGCTAAATTCCCAAATTCTGTATCACTTGCTCAACAATTTAGATATATATTGAAAAAGATTGATTCATAATTTTTATATGGGTTGAAAATGATACCTTTATTTTTCAGCAAGTAGAAAATGATTAAATATTATAATTTCTTTTATTTCTTTCCCTCTCCTAGGCACTAGGTATAAGAGTTGTTTGCAGGTGCTCTGCTAAGGAAAAGGCAAAAACTCTAAATGCTATGCAGAGGTAGTTTTATTAAACATTTTGTAAGGAAAAGGCAAAAACTCTAAGTGCTATTCAATCAAATGAGTTTCATTCAATCAAATGATTTTCAGTTACATTAAATGATTATGACAATTGAGTAATCATAAAAAAGAAGAGTAATTAATTAAAGACATTGGAAAGAATGAAATTATATACAACCACTCACCAAATTGTGGGAAAACTCAACATCTGAACCCTCATGTGGCTGGGGACCCCTTTGCAGCCGATCAGCGTACCGACTGGAAAAATGATCCCAGGTTGGGCATCCCCTCCTGCGTGAGGCTTTGACTGGCAGCTTAGGGGCTACCCTTTTTAAGGGGTTCTGAATCTGAGAACTCCAATGAGTTTTGCAACTCGTGAGGAATGACCTCATCGAAAGTAACCGAAACATCTGATGGGGGGTGGCCAGACCACCACAGGAGAGATGGCCGTGTCTCATGGGGTCTTTATTCTATTCTATTTATGGCTCACTGAACAGGAACATAAAGGTTTTTAGCTTTTAGTTTTACAGGGGATACAAACAGGATGTGTAAATATCACATCTGGTGACTTGCTCCTTCTAAACATTTGTTTTTTGGGTAATGGATGATGGGGTTGCCTTCATAGCAGCATTATAACATTCCATAGGACAAAGGACACAATTCTAGGCTAAAACAGCAAAAGCTATTGATTAGAAAGCTTATGAATTCACAATTCTTAATAATAATTTTCTTATAGTACATCAGAGGGACAGAAGGTGTGGAAGTTGGAGTCTTTTGTGGACCCCAGAAAATTATGTTCCTAAATTAATCCTAGTCCTGTGGGTAGATTCAGTTAACATAATGTTAGATTGTGAGTTACTGACACTGAGCTCAAGCTATGTGTCCAAACACAGAATGCTCCATTCCAGCCACTGCTCTTTTCATATCCCCACCAAACCACAGAATATTCTCTCCCCATTGATAAGGCAGTCATCAGAAAGTCACTCCCTACCCTGAGAACAGCAAGCATGATACTTTTCCACTCCATATCTTCTTGCCCCTCTCAAAGCCTGCCCAACTCTGTCAGTTCAAAAGTTACTCCGCAGCTCAGCCAGATGGGCTGAAGTCTCTCTTTAGACTCCGGCCATGCTAGTGATCTAATAAACTTCTCTACCTGAACTTTGGTCTGTCTCTGATCCTCATTGAACCAGGACCTAACAGGGACCTTCCTTTTGATTAAATCACTTCAGTAGGTTATGGCCCAGGGTGGGTCTTATTCCTGTTACTGTACCTCTGTATTTCTGGTTGTATTAGTCAGCCAAAGGGGTGCTGATGCAAAATACCAGAAATCGGATGGTCTTTATAAAGGGTATTTATTTTGGGTAGAAGTCCACAGGTAACAGGTCATAAAGCATAAGTTTCTTCCCTCACCAGAGTCCATTGCCACATGTTGGAGCAAGACAGCTGCCGATATTTGCCAGGTTTCAGACTTCTTTGGTTCCTCTCTTCTCGGGGCTATGTTTCTTTCTGGGCTTAGCTCCCCTGTTTCCTCCACAAGTTCAGCTTTAGACTATCAGGCAAATGGCTTGTCTCTATCCCGGAGCCTTCTCTTCTTCCTCAAGACCAAGTTCTCTTACTTCCTGGGGCTCCAGCTCAAGATTCCAATATCAAAATTTCTACTCAAAACTGCTCCAACACTGTCCTTTGCCATGCCTTTTATCTTCGATTCCCCACCCACCAAGAGGTGGGGCCCAACACCCTACTGACGTGGCCCAATCAAAGCCCCAATTATAACTTAATCATGCCCAGATGAACAGATACGTTTATAAGCATAATCCAATATCTATTTTTGGAATTCATAACTTCATCAAACTTCCAAACAGGTACACTGGTGGTCCAGCATCCTGAAACAGATCCCCATTTCCTTTTAGGAATCCTCCTGCCACTTAATGTAGAGTCTAAATGGACTGGTTAATATTTTATGCCCAATTTCCCTCAAATTAAAGGTACATGCAAAGGACTACAGGTAGAGACACACTCCCCATGTAATGTATCAGAAATTAGAGACACAAGGAAACAGCAACTCAACGAAATCATTCTGGCAGTAGCTACAGCATCTCCACTGTCAGTGTCACAGATGCCAGTGTTGCAAATAGGGTGTTCTTATTCAGGGTAAGCACTAGTGGTTTCTTCATGGTAGCATTTTTGTGACATCATTTTATCATTGTTCATGGCTGTTTAACTCTGACCTCCCGCCCCCCCATTTTCAGGTTTACCCATAGTGTCTCAGACTCACAATATTCTCTTACTAAACTCATATCTGCCTAAACGAACTCCATATTACATTTCAGTTGCTTGAAACTGAAAAACACATATAAATTTAATAAATCCAAGAAGAATTTCCTGATTTTACAAGTGTCCTTCTACTTCTATGCATTTTTTCTTGACCTTATTTTTCGTGTTAGTTCTCATGTTTCTTAGAGTTTGTATATTTCGGATAGTAATCCATTTTGTAGCACACATAGGAAATATTTTCTCCAGGTCTGTCAATATTATAACATGGAATGTTTTCCTAAAGAAAATGTGAAATTCTGTAAAATTTTTACATACACTTGGATTGAAGATCATGCCTAATGACAAAATTTCTTTTCTCCTTCTATGTGAAATATTTCTTATACCTTTTTTAAAAAAAAATTTTTATTTTTTTTATTGTGGGTAAAAATCAAATTTTTCACAATACATACAAATATTTGTAAAATGATATATAAATACATATGCATATATGTGCATTTGTTACATAAATGTTATTTGTTTTATATATATAAAAGGTACTTTGATTACCTAAATATTACTCAGAAATTACAGGGATTCCCATATTCTCCACCGCCCACACCTCCAACAACATCCCACACCACCATTCCTCATCCGTGTGGTACAAAACTCGCAATGGATATACACATCCTGAGGTCTTGCCACTGAGCAGAGACCACAGTTCACATCACAGACCACACTCTTTCCCACCCAGTTCAGCATGGTATATTCTGGTGGAAAATGGCCTATATCCGTCACCGCTACACCACTCAGGACAACACCCAAAGTCCCAAAAAAGCGCCTGTATTTCAACTGCACCTCCTCTCCCTGTCCCAAAAATGTCCAGTGGCCACTGGCTCCACCTCACTGTTACAATTTCTTCCATTTCTTGAATCCCAGTATGTCTACAACAGAACACCACCAAGTCCACTCTAGTCCACAGCTCTTCCCGCAATCCTGAGGGGACTTGGATGGTGATGTCCACTCCACCTCCAAGTGAGAAAGGGCTTATATCCCATGGATACAGTGGATGGGATTATCTTGCCTTCAGCTGCAGGCCCTCTCCATTCCCTGGGATGGCCATTGCCATTCATCGTCTCCTCACCAGGTTACTTGGATGAGTCCATTGAGCTGTAGGATAGGAGTTGCAGCTCCACCAAGATTCTAGGCACAACTGGCAAATAGGTGGGCCAGAGGATACAGTCTCTGGAAGTACACCTAAAGACTCCTGCATCACATATAGGTTTGAGTAGAAGGGACTGATGGACCATGTGCAGGGAGGACTTATTTGAGTCCAACTCTGTCACTCTCAGGAACACAGATGCAAATGAAGAGCCCACTAAGTAGGCATCACTCTCTGGGGCTATCCCCACTTGTATAGGACCTGGGTGTCACCAGAGCCCTCAGGGGTCCTTCAGTGTGGGGTGATATCCACTTTGGTGTTCTATGAGATCTTACTGAGGTGTGCATAAGCATTACCTCTAGGATGACCTCCTGACTCTCTTTGAAGTCTCTTAGCCACGTGAACTCATTTATCTTTACCTTTTCCCCCTTTTATTCAAGGTCTTTTTCCGATCATGTTGCCAGTTGGCACTTGGTATTAATCCCTTGTTGCCAGGGAGGCTCATCCCCAGGAGTCATGTCCCACATTGCGGGGAAGGTAATGCATTCAATTGCTGAGTTTGTCTTAGAGAGAGGCCACATTTGAGCAACAAGGAGGCTCTCAGGTGGTAACACTTAGGCACCCCGTAACAGTAGGCTAAGTTTCAATTAGAATAGCAAATACTCATAAGGCTAGTACTCAATAATAAGAATCCATCATGGGCCATTCTCCTTTGCCAGACACTGCCTCTGCACTAAGGGGACTGTTGCTGCTCCCTTGGGGAATGTAGCAGAGCTCTCCATGCTGAGAATTCAGATTCCCTCATTAACTGAGTAATTGTCTACCCACCATGACCATGACCCATCCCTTGATCATTTGAAAAATTTTATATATCTTTCATGTATATTCAGATGAACTAACTCCCATGAATCCCCCATCTCAGACACCCCCCACCAATGATCCTCTGCAGTCCCCCTTGTAACCTTTCTGTGATCCAAACCTTCATCGAATATGAAGCCAATATAATAACAAAATACAATTAATAGGAAAAACATATAATAATGATAATTTTAAATGCAAGAGATAAGTACAAGGAACTCAGAAGAAATAAAAGGAAACTAAACTAAAAATAAAATAAAACTAGCTGATTTGGACATTTGATAAAATGGGGAAAAAAAACAAAAAACAAAAAAAATCATTTTTTTTAAAAGAAATTATTGTTTTTTCCATTTATCACTGTAATATCGGATGTCCAGTGTATTGTGACACCTTTCCCCTCTCATTCCCCAGTGTCTCCCAAATTTCAATTTAATTTTCAAAGAAGTTTTAGATCACAGCAAAGTCACACATGGAATACTAGAGACTCCGACATACCCAACCTCCCTTCCCCTACCCACCCCATATTAAAACCTTAATTTTTTTTAATGGATATTATCATTGTTATAACCATTATACAGATACTAAAATATAGCAACTAAAAAATTTCAGTGGTTTACAGTATAGTTTACAATTTAGACTGTACAGTTTAATAATTTTTGATGATATTTACCATGTCCTGTGACCATTAAAGTAAGATAGTGAAGAATATTTCCCATGACCACTACATTCCCCATTTGATCTTTTCTGTTCCTTCCTCCCCACCCATTGGGGCATATGACTCTTCCCTGTCTTGGCTCATGGGATGCCAAGATTCATATTTACATGTCCTGGGTGTTCTAACCTGTCATTCCTAATCTACCCACCTGTTAATCTTGCACCACCGAACCCAGGAAAATCTCTACCCACCTGTCCTATCCTTCAATATGTAACTATTCTCTTTCAATTTACCATAGACAATGTCCATATGGGTGATGGCTCACAGCCTACACTTCTCTCTTTCATAATTTTTAGCTTATCTTTCAGTCAGTGGTTCTCAGAAACTGTTATCTTACCTCAATTCAAATCAATGAGGTCATAAACTGTTCTTCCTTCAATGACTGGCTTGCTTCACTCAACATAAGGTTTTCAAGATTCATCCATGTTATTCCATGTGTTAGCACTTTATTCCTTCTAACAGCTGAGCAATATTCCAATGTATGCATGTGCCACATTTTGCTTATCCATTCATCTATTGACGGGCACCGTGGCTGATTCCAACTTTAGGCAATTGTGAACAATGCCGCTATGAACATTGGTGTGCATATATCTCTTCGTGTCTTTGCTTTCATTTCTTCTCGGTATATACCCAATAGTGGTATTGCTGGATCACATGGAAGATCTATTGTTAGTTTTCTGAGAAATCGCCAAACTGTCCTTCACAGTGCCTGGACAGTTCCACAATCCCACCAGCAGTGGATGAGGGTTCCTATTCCTGCACATCCTCTCCAACACATATATTCTGCTGTCTTTTTGATAGCTGCCATTCTGATGGGTGTAAGATGGTATCTCATTGTGGTTTTGATTTGCATTTCCCTAATAGATAGTGATGTCAAGCATTTTTTCATGTACTTTTTAGCCATTTGTATTTCTTCCTTGGAAGAGTGTCTTTTCAGGTCACTTGTCCATTTTTTAAATGGGTTGTTTGTCTTTTTAGTTTCAAGATGTAGGATTTCTGTATATATGCAGGATATTAGGCTCCTATAAGATATATGATTGCCAAATATTTTTTCCCATTGGATAGGCTGCTTTTATATTTTCTTAATAACATCCTTTGAGGTGCAGAAGTTTTTAATTTTGATGAAATCCCATTTATCTATTTTTTCTCTTGCTGCTAGTGTTTGGCTGTGAAGTTCATGAAACAATTTCCTATTACAAGGTCCTGTAGATGCTTCCCTACATTATCTTCCAAGGTCTTTATGGTTTTGGCTCTTATATTTAGATCTTTGATCCATCTGGAGTTGATTTTTGTAAAATGTGTGAGATGGCATTTTTCTCTCATTGTTTTGGATTTGGATATCCAGTTCTCCAAGCACCACTTGTTAAAGAGGCCATTCTTTCCCAATTGAGTGGTCTTGGTGGCCTTGTTGAATATCAGATAACAGTATTTGCAAGGATCTATATTAGGACTCTCAATTCGGTTCCATTGGTCAGTAGGTCTATCCTTGTGCCAATACCATGCGGTTTTAATCACTGTAGCTTTGTATTATGTTTTAAAGTCAGGTAATGTGATACCTCCAACTTCATTTATCTGTTTCAATATGTCTTTGGCAATTCGGGGCCTCTTTCCTCTCCAAATATATTTTGTGGTTAGTTTTTCCAGTTCCTTAAAAAATACACTGTTGATTTTTATTGGGATTGCATTAAATCTGTAGATTAGTTTGGGTAGGATAGACATCTTGATTATGTTTAGTCTTCTTATCCATGAACAGGGAATATTTTTCCATTTATTTAAGTCTTTGATTTCCTTTAACAGTGTTGTGAAGTTTTCTGTATATAAGTCCTTTACATCTTTAGTTAAATTTATTCCTAGGTATTTGATTCTTTTAGCTACTATTGTAAATGGTATTTTTTTCTTGATTTCCTCCTCAGATTGCTTGTTATTGGTGTACAGAAATGCTACTGATTTTTGAGGTTTGATCTTGTAGCCTGCAACATTACCAAAGTCATTTATAAGTTCTAGAAACTTTGTTGTAGATTTTTCAGGGCTTTCTATGTATAAGATCAGGTCGTCTTCAAATAATGAAATTTTCACTTCTTACTTTCCAATCTGGATGCCTTTTATGTCCTGTTCTTGCCTCCGTGCTTGGGCAAATACTTCTAAGACAATGTTAAATAGGAGTGGTGATAGATGGCATTCTTGTCTTGTTCCCGATCTCAGAAGGAAGGCTTTTAAGATTTCACCATTGAAAATGATGTTGGCTTTCAGTTTTTCATATATACCCTTTATTATATTCAGAAAGTTTCCTTCTATTCCTATCTTTTGTAGTATTTTTATGAGGAAAGAGTGCTGTATTTTGTCGAATGCTTTTTCTGCATCTATAGAGATGATCATGTGATTTTTTTCTTTAAATCTGTTTATGTGGTGTATTACATTGATTGATTTTCTTATATTGAACCATCCTTGCATACCCGGGATGAAACCCACTTGGTCATGTTGTATAATCCTTGTGATATGTTGTTGAATGCGATTAGCAAGTATTTTGTTGAGGACTTTAACATTTAGGTTCATTTGAGGAATTGGTCTGTAATTTTCTTTCTTGTGGTATCTTTGTTTGGTTTTGGTATCAGGGTAATGTTAGCATCGTAAAATGAGTTAGGCAATATTCCTTCTACTTCTATTTTTTGGAAGAGCTTAAGCAGAATTGGTGTTAGCTCTTTCCGGAATGTTTGGTTGAATTAAGCTGTGAAGCCATCTGGTCCTGGGCTCTTCTTAATTGGGAGGTTTTGATGACTGAGTCTATCTCTTACTTGTAATTGGAATGTTGAGTTCATCAATTTCTTCTTTCATCAATGTAGGCTGTTTGTGAGTTTCTAGAAACTTGTCCATTTCCTCTAAATTATCATTTTGTTGACATATAATTTTTCAAAGTATCCTCTTATGATACTCTTTATTTCTGTGGGGTCAGTAGTGATATCCCTTTGCTCATTCCTTATTTTGTGTATTTGAATCTTTTCTCTATTTTTCTTTGTTAGTCTGGTAAGGCTTTGTCAATTTTATTGATATTGTCAAAGAACCAGCTTTTGGTTTTGTTTATTGTTTCTAGTGGTTTCTTATTCTCTATTTCATTTAGTTCTGCTCGAATCTTTGTTATTTCCTTCTTTCTACTTCCTTTGGTTTAGTTTGTTGTTGTTTTTCTAATTCCTCCAAGTGTGCAGTTAGGCCTTCAATTTTAGCTGTCTCTTCTTTTTTATTATATGCATTTATGGCTATGAACTTCCCTCTCAGGACTGCTTTTGCTATATCCCATAGGTTTTGATATGTTGTGTTTTCATTTTCATTAGTTTCAAGGAAGTTGCTGATTTCTTTTGAGATTTCCTCCTTGACCCACTGTTTGTCTAGGAGTGTGTTGTTTAACTTCCATATCCTTGTGCCTAATCTGTTTCTCTGACACTTAGTGATTTCCAATTTCATTTTGTTGTGGTAAGAGTAATTACTTTGTATAATCTCAATCCTTCTGATTTCATTGAGAGTTGCTCTGTGTCCTAGCATGTGCTCTATCTTAGAGTATGTTCCATGTGCACTAAGAGAAGAATGTAAATCCTGCTGCATTTGGTTGGAGTGTTCTGTATATGTGTATTAAGTCCAGGTCCTCTAATGTATTGTTGAGAGACTTTGTTTCTTTAGTGATTCTCTGTCTAGATATTCTGTCTAATGATGATAATGGTGTGTTAAAGTCCCCTGCTATAATTGTAGAGGCATTTATTTCTCCACTTAGTTTTTCCAGTTTTTGCTTCATGTATTTTGAGGCACCCCAATTAGGTGCATAAATGTTTATGATTGTTCTCTCTTCTTGAGAGATTACCCCTTTTACTAATATATAGTGTCCATCTTTGTCTCTTATGATAGTTTTGCATTTAAAGTCTATTTTATCGGATATTAGAATAGCGACTCCTGCCATATTGGGCTATTGTTAGCTTGTAAAATGATTTTCCAGCCATTCACTTTAAGCCTCCTTGAATCCCTGGGTCAAAGGTGGGTTTCTGGTAGACAGCATATAGATGGATCATATTTTCTTAGCCATTCTGCCAATCTGTGTCCCTTGATAGGTGAATTTAGTCCATTAACATTCAGTGTTATTACTCGGAATGAATTTCTTACTTCAGCCATTTTTCTTTGGATAAATGTATGTCATATGTTGTTTTGTTTTTATTTTTTGTCTTGTTAGTTGCTTTTAAACTCTCCTCCAACTCTCTCTCCCTTGTTTTTTCCTTTCAACTTGTAGAACATCCTTTAGTGTTTCTTGAAGTGCAGGTTTCTTATTGACATACTCTCTTTATTTCTGTTTATTTGTGAATATTTTAAACTCTCCATCATTTTTGAATGCCAGTTTTGCTGGGTAGAGAATTCGTGGTTGGTTGTTTTTTTCTTTTAGTATTTTGACTATGTCATACCACTGTCTTCTTGCCTCGATGGTTTCAGCTGAGAAATCAGCACTTAATCTTATTGTGCTTCTCTTGTATGTGATGGTTCTCTTTTCTCTTGCTGCCTTGAGTAATTTCTCTTTGTCTTGAGCATTGGACATTTTGACAAGTGTATGTCTTGGAATTGGCCTGTTGGGATTTATACTGTTTGGGGTGCGCTTTGTTTCCTGTATCTGCACATCCATCTCTCTCAATAGGGTTGGGAAGTATTCAGGCATTATTTCCTTCAACACTTCTTCTGTTCCCTTTCACTTCTCTTCTCCTTCTGGGATGCCCATAATGCATATGTTTAAGTGTTTTGCGTTTTTGATTAATTCCCTGAGTCCCTGCTGGATTTTTTCTATCTTTTTGTCTATATTTTGTACTCTTTGTTTGATTTCAGGTGTATTGTCTTCCACATCACTAATTATTTCTTTTGCCTGTTCAAATCTGCTGCTATGTGAATCCAGCGTCTTTTTTATTTCTTGGATTGTGCCCTTGGTCACCATCATATCCATTATCTTTTTGGGAGTGTTTACAATTTCTTCAGTATGTTCTCCCAGTGTCTTCTTTATAATCTTAATCTCTTCCTTCACTTCTTTAAGTTGGTCCATGTTATTTGTTTGGAAATCTTTGATTAGTTGTTCAATGATCTGCTTCAGTTCCTGGTTTTTAGTTTGGATTGGTCCATGTTTTCCTGTTTCTCTGTGTGGTTTGTAATTTTTTGTTGCCCTCTAGTCATCATTTAATCTTTATGGATTTATTCAGTTGATTAGCTTCTCTCTCTGCTCTAGAGTTTTATTTAGCTGGTGGTTCTGTGTGTGTGTAAAGTTTTCTCTTTGTTACTTTTTCTTCTTATTTTATTTCCTTGCTTCTTTCTATGTTCCCTTTAAGGCAAAGATTAGGTCTGGAGAAAATCAAATGATGTGAGAAAGAAAGAAGGATAATAATAATATTGATAAAAGTTAGAAGAAAGGCCAAATAAGACTTAATGAAGTGGTTACTTACCTCAAGTAGGCATTGTAGAGTAACAGGAAAGAAAGTGGAGTACCTACAATAGACTGGGAAACCAAAAGAGCAATATATATATAATGATTTAGAAGGCTAGAATTATGAAGAAAGAGTTAAAAAAGAGCTAAAAGGAAAGAGTCAATATTAATAAAGAAAGAAAAAAACAAAATAGAGGGAATAGAAATTGACACACTTGAGTTGTGGGCATATGGAAAAAATTTGATATTTAATAGGCACAACAGAAAGCAGAGGGCAGAAAAATGAGGGAGAGATAATAGATAGTTAGGAATACACAATCAATATATAGAGAGAATTGGAAATTACTGAAGAAGAACCACAGCAAAGAAGAGAGAAGCTAGGAGCACCTAATTTAAAAAAAAAAATGAAAGAAAGAAGAAAGGGGGCAGGAAAGAGGAAAGAAAAGCAAGAGGCAACCAAAAAAACAGCGAAAAACAAGCAAACACACTGGCAAGCTGTCAAACAAAGCTAAGGGGGATCAATATTCCCTGGGGTCCTGTGAATCCTCTCAGCCTGCTGTGTTTATCAAACAATTTCCCCGCAGGGTATTTATATGCAGGTCCTGAAGAAGCTTTTGGCTATTAAACCAAATTAAAAATTTGGAATTTAAAAAAAAAATAAGAATTTATTTTTCGTTTATTAAAGGGACTGTTTTATTTATTTATTTATTTATTTTTCGCATAATACAGGACCAAAAACAAGTCGTTCTCTAAACCACCCACCTCACGGAGGGGGCCCTAACTGGGTTCATGGAAGCTAATCAAGCACTTCCCAATTTCTGGATTCCCCAGGGATGCAAACGTCTGATGTTTGTCAGTGTAGAACGCTAAAAATGGCAGACTCAGCCCTTCTGGATCAGAGCCCCTTCGTCATTGGGCTGCAGTTAAATGAGGTTTACTCTGCAGATTCGCCTCTCCCCTCAGCCTGGCGCTGCTTCAAGCTGGATTATCTGCTCCCCAAAGTTATGAGGATGTCCAGGCAGCCAGATCGACAGCTAAAATATCCCCTCTCTGCTTTCTGTCAGAACTCTTCCTCTCTTGGAGATTGCCCCTCTTCCCAGCTCTGCGGGGCCAAGGCTGAGCTGCTAGTCTAATTGACTACCTCAGAAGAATAATCCCTCCACTCCTCCAGGGGGCCAATTCACTGCAGCTGTTTTGTTTGTCTAAGATGCAGGGGGCTTCAGGGAGCCAAATCCCCAGAAAATAAAGCTCTCTTACCAGAGCTCCCCCATCAGAAAACACCCCCTCCCACCGGGTCAGGTCTCCCAGTTACTGGACAGATGGGAGTTGCGCTTCCAACCGGCTTTTTTTTTTTTTTTTACCCCATAAGAGTGGGGGTCAGCCGACTGTGTTAACCACCACAGGCAGGCTTAAAACTCACGAATCTCTATGGTTCAGTCCACACCGTTGATCTGTCCAGATAGATGTCTCAAACTTCTTACTCCACATGCCCACAGCACCGACCCCTGTGCCGCACCC
>JAQZBX010085009.1:0-13110 GCA_029593785.1 Cabassous unicinctus | reverse complement strand
GAGAGAAAAGCTATAAGAACAGGGACATTTTATAGGTAGAAAGAGGTGGGGCTGAAATCCGATTTTATTCTAGACCCATAATTTCCTGACCTTAGCATAGTTATGATAAGGCAAAACTTAATGAACAAATCTGTGGGATCAGATTCAACATTCCTGAGCACATACTTAGCAGTAAAAAATTTAAAGCTGAAAAAGTTTCATTCCACCTTTCACTTCTCTACCCCTCACAATTCTTAGCATTTCCCCAAACTAACCAGTTTCTGTCGATTGTTTGAATTACATGAAAAACATTATGGGTTGTTCTTTCATCAATAAAACGTTTACTACTGAAACAATCACTTGGAATTCTGGAGGTAGAAAGTATGCAATTTTGGAAGTTAACCTTGGCAATATGGGAATGAGCAATAAATGGGGAGAAAAAGAGGTAGAAGAAAACTCTTTTTAATACACACATCTTTATATACTAGGGAACGTGATTCAAAAAGGAAATCCTTTTAGACTGCAATGAGAACACAACCACAGGAAAACACAATCCAGAATAAATGTTAGGTGAGCTGTTATATTATCTTGATATGCAATATTCCCTTCAAAAGGTTTACATTTTTAAAAAAAAAATGATGCATCATCATTTGCACAGCCCCTCACTGCATCTAAACTAATGTCACCCGTCTGCACTTTAACTAATAGAGATGTGGGGTGTCCAAAGTAGTGTTAACAGTAAGTGAAAGTGATTCAAAGGGGTGTGGTGAAAAGGTTGATGCCCCAGGAGAGCTGGGTCTTGGGCCTTGGCTTTAGTGGTGGTGATGGTGATGATGATGATAAATAGTCGCTGTCATTTTTTTAGGCACATATAGAGTGTCGGGCATTGTGCTCAGTGCAATCATCTCAACAATCCTAATAAGTGCTATTAACATTCTCATTTTATAGGTGATAAAACAAGTTTAAAGAGGGCGTGTGACTTATTCAAGGCCATACCTAGACTAAAGATGTAAAATCAGGATTTAAGCCAATGCCTGAGGCGAACGCCTGTACTGTGCTCTTCACCATCACCTACCGACGTCTGTCCAGCCCCTGAAGCTCTGTGGTCTCTCTTCCCTTCTAGGAAAATGGAGGGGTTGGATCAGGTGACCTCTGAGGTTCCTTTGGCTTTGAAATTTTATGAATCCTTTGATCCATTGTTGGGAGACTACAAAATTGGAGTTTTGCTTTTCGCAGGGCCATGTCCTGGCTGTGTTTTGTTCTGTTCTGTACCCTGGAAAAAACAGGGGCATATGTCTGCGGAGGTTGTGCTATGGTAAGGAGAGAAGAGAACTGGCCATAGCAGGGACGCTTTGGTCTCACAGGTCCTGTGTTCCTAAACAAGCTGACCCAATACAATAAATGCAAAAGAAGGATTCTGGGGAGCCATTCCTTAGCCGTGCTGTCTTTCTGGGTGTGCAGGGCTCTAACACTCACCTCAAAGGTTTAATTAAAGACCCTCTCCTCAGTCGTTTGGAGACAGTGATGCTGACTGTGGGGAAACGTTCTGTGACTGAGGTGATTGCCCCAGAGGGCTCTCCTCTGAGTTGAGAGCATTCATGAGGGACAGGCCTTAGCTGGCTTCCAGCAGCTGCTGGCTCTTCCCCTTCCCTCTTCCTGGGAGAGCAAAGGCAGAGAATCCCATGGAGCTTCCAGACGTATGTTTTCCTCCAGGATTCCCCTCTATCTGGAGCAAAGACTTCTCAGACAATGGAAGCAAATTCCCATCTCTAACGATTTGGAAATTTCCAAATTCCCCTTATTTATGTCACACTTGTTTTGGAAAATTCAGGAGATGTGCAGAGATATACGGAAATCTCCCGAAGAGTGTTTTTAAAAGATTGCAAAATTGAATCACAGTGAAAGTCAAATGGCAAACAAGCTTTTAGTGTTAGGCTCCATGCCAGTCCTGAACAAACAAAATGAGCAGAAAATAAACAAGGCCAGCAGTGTGAGAGGTCCAGCCAGCAACCTCATTCAAACTCTCCCTCTCCAATGGAGACTGTGGGGACCATCTCCATTCAGTTCTAAATTTAACTTTAAGCTACTTAGAGCCCTAAGTCCATGGCACTGCTCATTTACTAGGAATTGAATAAAATCATATAATCTTTAATTATAATTTGAGAGGAATTTTGAGAAAAGGAGTGCCTTTTCATGGGTATGCTCAAGGATAAGACAAGAAGCATCATCTTTAAAAGTCTTTTATCAAAATCTATAGTGTTCCCATCTTCAAAAATCTCAAATGTAATCGAACGTAATTAAAGCTCTGTCTTAGATGCTGTGCTAGTTGCTGGGAATTAAGAAATGGTTAAGACACCATTTTTATCCTCCAGAATATGAAGCCTAGTGTTGTAAGCAAGCATCCAAATGGACAGATAAATGCCATTCAGTGTGTCCACAAACATAACCTGTCCATTAAACCCACAGGTTTTTTTTTTTTTTTAATGGTACTAGGGCTGGGGATTGAACCGGGTCCTCGTATGTGGCAAGCTGGTGCTCAACCACTGAGCCACATCGGCAACGCTGCGTTGGTTTTTTCGTTTGTTTGCTCTTTTGTTTTTAGGAGGCACTGGGAACCGAACCCGGGACCTCCCATGTGGGAAGCAGGCACGCAATTGCTTGAGCCACAGCCGCTCCCCTAAACCCACAGATATTTATTGAGTGTTTATCATGTGCCAGGCCCTGTGGGTAGGGGCTGTGGCACAGCAAAAAGCAAGTCAGACATAAGTCTGCTGTCATGGAACCTATAGCGGTGTGGGGAGAAAACCCTTAGCGAGTAATCATGTGATGGTTACCATGGGAGAGGACCAGTGCCAGGAGAGGACACAGGCTTCCTGCAGAACATGTTGAAATGGAAAGATGCACAAGAGCTGGCCAAAGGGGGAAGGGAGGGTAGACTAGCATGTGTGAAGCCTGGGATTCAAGAGAAAATATGAAGTGCTGAATGGAAAGGAGGGCGTGGGATTGTCAAGGCATTCTTTATAGTCTGAAAGGAGTCCAGCTGCATTCAATAAATTAATTTCTTTTCTCATTTAGATTTAACAGGGACTATATGACTAAGGGTCAGAGTAATGGTGAGCATGCGATGAGTAGAGTTACCATAATGGATTAATATAACTGCGGCTGAACACAAACTAGTCATTGCTGTTAGCCTGTGCAAACTACGAGATCTTTTGAAATACTGAAAGCTGCTCAAAAACTTTTACTGATTTTCTTAGACCTCAGTTGGGAAACACTGGCCTAGTGAGTTAGTGTCTGGGGCATCAGAGGGACTAAAGATAGACAACTCCTGGGTCAGGAATGCTCAATGAGCAGAAACAGTTCTTTTCCTCAAAACGTCTGCATTTGGCTGATGAATTATTTTTAAGATATTAAGAGAACATCCTAATACTACCCTAATAATTTCAACAAACCTGGTTTTAAAACGCAGTCCTGTCTTCCAAGTGACTTGTTTCAAATAAACTTTTCCCTTCCCCAGGACAAATTTAGACTTGATCTTGAGTCAAAGGTCAAAGAGCTGAACCCATCTGAGGGTTCAGCAAAAGCAGAGCTCGGAGCTTGAAACCAGCCTAAGCCAGATAAGTAGAAGACAGATTTGTTCAAAGGACACTGAGCATGGAGCTCAGGGAGGAGGAGGAAGCAGCCTGGAGGGCTGAGTGATGGATGGGCTCTGTCTTGACTATGATGGGAAGACTGGCTAGAGATAACACCCAGTGAACCAAGAGGAGAAACTACATTTTTGTGTTAAGGTAAATGAAGTTGGAAGGTCACTTTCCTTTTTGCCTGTACCTCCTATCCTTTTATAGCAGTACTTCTCTGAATGAAGTTACTCTGTGCAAGTAACCTACCTCATTTTCAGAATTTTTGTTACCTAAGGAAGAAAGAATTTGCAAAACACAGGGATGCATTCCAGAATGGAGAGCCTTTCTCATTCATACTTCAGTGGGGGAGTTCTCTGTCTCTCTTTTTTCTAGGTAAAGTGGTCAATGGCCCACTGGCCTTCCTAGCCTACACCTCTCTAGAAGTATTCCTGGAAAATACAGACATAAGAAATTAGGTTATATAAACACTGAGTTTAGGACTCACTGTTTCCTCAAGGTTACAGCCATATACATGACCAAAAGACCCCTTTCCCTTATCACTCACATCAATCTGTCAGTAAGGTCTGTTGACTTGACCTCTTAAATACGTCTCACACACACCTTTTCTATGTCACTCCCAGCACACCTCCTCTCCACCCTGCCCCCTCTAGTTCAGGCTGCCATTATCTTATCTTCAATTACTGATTGTCCCACCCTCACCTCCCTTCAATCTCAACAGCTCAAGGGATCAAACACAAATATGATTATGTTCCTCTCCCACCCCCTGCCCAAAACCTCTAATGGGTTTCACATTTCTTTTAGAATACAGAGACCTACAAAGTGTAAAATTATCTGGCCCCTGGTGGCCACATTGCCCCTCCTCCCCTTTCTCCACTCCTGCTATGCTAAGCTCCTTGAATTCATATACCTCCTTCCACAGTGAACATGCTGTTCCTTCAGCACTGAGTACTATTCTTTCTTCTATGTATCAGACAGAATAATAGAGTTATGCTGTGATAACAAACAATCCCCAAAGTTTCTTTCTTGCTCACGCTATATGCCCACTGTGGGTTGAGAGCGGGTCTCTGCTCGTTACTTACTTAGGATCAGCTAATGGAGTAACGGGGTAACCTGGCGAGGTGGCAAGGCTGCCAGGTCAAAAGAGCACTTAATTACTTACTAAATACTTATTTCTGCCCACACCGCAATGGCTAGTGCTGGTCCTATGAACCCACTGAATCTAAGGGTCCAGGGAAAATAATCCTACCATGTGCCCAGAGAGCAGAGAGCCAGAAATATTTAGTGAACGGAATTAACGACTACACACATTCCTTATTTACTTATTCGACGTCAACGTAAGTGTTGCTGCCCACCTTGACAAGGCCAACTCCCCGATTACACGGCACTTGTGCACCTCTCCTTCGTAATGTGCCCGGCACAGCTGCACTGGGCTGCCATTTGATAAATTTATCCCTACACTAGACTGTGAGCTACACACGTGTAACTGAGAACCAGGCACATTTTTCTAACCATTGTTTCCCACGTGTTGAGTTTAGTGGTTGTTAACTATAGACATCCAACAAATAGTTACAAGGGAGTAAAACTTAGTGTGACCAGTAATTTTTCTAAAAGAAAGAGCACACACTCTAATGATAGTGAGACACACAGAAATGCAAAGCAAACAGGTGGTGGGGATGAAGGGTGCTACAGGGTGTTGCTAGAACCAGATGGACTTGTAGATCTCAGCAAAAGACAATGATCTGAATGGACGAGACTGGGAGGACCTGACTCCAGTATCATAACAGGCTCTGGCTTTTAGACTCTTCTCTCTGTGCCTCTATACACTCACCTATCTGCAGTCCCTTCCTGGCATTTGCCAAACTAGGTTCCAGCCTCTCAGTCAAGCATTGATGGTCCTTCATTGATTTGTTCAAACTTGGCTAACAGCAGCTGACATGGAGTGATGGTTCCTTATTGCTAGATACTAATCTAGCTACTTGACCACGTGTTAGTGTTTTAATCCTCACAATACCCATGTGTAGTTGTTCTATTATCTTCCCAATTTTACCCTAAGGAAACTGGGGCTTAGAGGGGTGAACTGGCTGAACTGACTTTATACCTACACCCTTAACCTGTACACGATGAAGTCTCCATTTCACATGGAAAACTTGCTCCTGTCAAAAGAGACTGCACCCCTCTCAAGCACATTTAAGAGCATTTCTTGAGTAGCTTATATCCTGGTCGCCCCGCTATGAACTGAGATCACTTAAGATGATATCTCTATCTCCAGTAGGCTTACACTTTAAAAGGTATTTAGCAATTCAAGGCCACCAATGCAACCGAATTAGAAATTTAAGTGCCAAAGCAGAGGAATGAACACAATAGGAGAGGTCTAAAGCCGTTGGAGAAATACCTTCTCTGAAAAAGATGCTCCCATCCCCGTGCCTAAGCTTGAGTACCATATCTGAGGTGTGTAGTCCTCCTGATATTGGTTTACGTAGGAAGGAAATCACTAATTCTTAAAAGTGAAATACTATCAGTCAAATAGTTTTCTCTTGAGGTCATCTAAGAGTTTTGTCCTCTTTCCAGGAAACAGTAAATTATAGGGACACCTGGCCTGCAAGAGGCAGTTGCCACCCAGAGAAAGAAAGATTTCAGCCAGGTCAGCTGAATCCAGAGACCAGAAGTCACGCTTGGCAATGACAGAGCCCCAGGTTTTGAGGGGGGTCTTAACTAAGTTTTGGGACTCTCTAAAAAAAAGGAATATCATATTGTATCATGCAAACACTGCTAGGGGACTGTGCAAGAGGGGTCCCTGAAGTTAGGTTTTGCAGTCAACCTGCTATCAGAGCTGTTAATTAGGGAATGGGCTGGGACAGGTCCCCTGGCCAGGGAAACTAGAGCTGTCAACAAGAGCTGGTGTCCTGAACAGGTAACTGTTGGTGAGAAGGGAGCATGGCCTTAACAAGGGTGGAAGAATCGTCAGCTGTTGATTAAGTATGTCCCCTCCACTTCTCCTCCCCACCACAATCCTTCTGCTTGCCCTCCAAGATTTGTCAGATGACCACTGATCCTCACCAGAAGAGGTATTGGGTTCCAGTTGTTTTCAGGATGTACTGGTTTTGTTTTTCCCTCTTAAGAAATTATTCTTGCGGTGAGGATGAAAAAACATTGCAGAGGTGAGGGGAGACCCATCATGTGTCAAGAATAGACTACACTCAAATGGGTGAAGAAAACCCCTTGGCCTGAAAACCACAGCTGTTCTCTGCATGGGTAGTTCCCCTGATGCTCTGTATCTTCTTATTTATTTATTTATTTATTTACCCCCCCATCTTGCTGCTTGTGTTTGCTGTGTCCATTCGCTGTGTGTCTTTTTCCGTGTCTGCTTATCTCCCCCTTGCTGTGAGGTACTGCTGCATCAGCCCACCGTGACGCGCGGGCCGGCCTGCTCTCACAAGGAGGCCCCGGGAAGCGAACCGGGGGCCTCCCACATGGTAAACGGGGGCTCTATCGATTGAGCCACACCCGCTTCCCAGCTCTGTATCTTCTTGACAGTCCCATTACCTGGCATAAAGTGGTTCTTGTTGGATTCAACATGGCTGGCCTGATAAGAAGCACTCAGGAGACTAGAGGAGAGACTTTCCCTGGAGCCTAGAGCCTTGAAAAAACAAAACAACAAAACAAAACCTGACAACTTCACCTCTTTCTCTCTCAACCAGTCCAAATTCTTTTATGGCAGTCTTCTACTTTTTCATAGAGCCACACTATATGAACCTCAGCCAGTTTCTATTAGCTCCACTGTTTTCCACATTTATATAGCGTTTCAGGCACTTTGAATTACTCTCCAACTGTTTTAGCTTTGTGCCTATTTCCCTTTCTGTTGTACCTCACAACACTGAACAAGGTGCTGGCCTCCTAATGAATGCTGGCTGAATTATGAATGTGAAATAGGACATCGCAGACCACTACTAGGCAACAATTGTCAAGCTGACGCAGAGAAGCCACGGTCTCCAAGCAGAGAGTAGTTAATTCAGCCCATGAATTCCTCTGAAGAGGACACTCAGGCCTAGCACAATTCACATGGCTTCCTCAGAAACCACGCAGAAGAGCTGAGCACTTGAGGCTGCGTGGCAGTAAAGCCAAGGCAGCTGACTGGCTAGCGTTTGTCCACTCAGGAAAGCCAGAAATCCAGGAAGCTGTCTCCTGTGAGCCCAGGGCATGTTGAAATGCAGTCACTGCCCGTTGTGTCCGGGTCTTGAGACTTTGGGTTTTGTGTCATTTTTCTGACACACACAAAAAGAAAGTCAGCTATCAATCCTGCACGGCCCCCTCCTCTTTCCCCCCCTCCCCTCCACAGTGCTTCTGCTCACTTCCTAAGACTTGCCCAGGATGAGCTTTCCAGGGCCCCTGAGCCTCAGCACTGGAGTCTCTCTTCTTGTTCCAGGTGTCTGCAAGATGTAAAGCTCATTTTTCTCTCTCAAGGCTACTATTCTTACATATAAAAAATTACACACACACACCACACATGTAGGGAAGGAATCTTTTTCAGAACTTGGACTTCCTCATTAGCTCAGAAGCCAGCGACCTCATCATATAGAGATGAGGACAAATGAGAATAGTTTTCTCAACTGTCACTATTCTCTTTACAATTTCTTCCATTTTTGGTATCTTAGAAATATCACAGCGCCAGCCATCAGATAAGAGCTATTCACCGTTCAGAACCTGCCTCGGTTGTACAGAAACGAGCCTTACATAGGAAGAGATCTTGAAGCCAGTGGGAAAAATAGAAAAGTTGGGATGAAGGCAATCAAGCCCCTATTACACTTAACATTCTTTTCTATTAAATAAAGGTCACTTCCTTCAAGATACTATTTTGGGCAAATAAGATTTCTGCAATTCTGCAAGACTGAAGTTAATTAAACAGCATAGCAAAATGGAAAACAGATGTCACAGAACAGTTTAAAAAGATTTTAATGACATTCAGCCTGTTTTCTTAAACTCATTTTCAGTTGCTATCATTCCTTGTACTTAAGTTCATGAGTTGTTGGAATGGGAGGATTTATATCAATTCCATATAACTGGCAGCAGAAAAGCTGTTCAAAGAGGTTGGGGGAGTCTGCAGAGCATTTTATGCTCTACAACCTGACCAACAATTTTGGCTTAAACTCTTGAACTCTTTTAAATTAGCATTTCCATCTTTCAAAAGAACTTTCCATTTCCTTTGAAAGAAACCACCAACTCTGACTAGCGTTTTTATGGGTCTTTTTGGTAATCTCATACTCAATTATCCTGAAAGCACCTGCTAGGTTGACTAAGAAACTTGTACCTGCCAGTTTCAGCTCAGAAAAATGACAGCATTATGAAAATTTTGGAGATGAAAGCCATAGTTAAGTATAGTAAACCATGATTAGATTTTTAATTTTTTTTAAAAAATGTCTTGGGAATATTATATCCAAAATTCAGAATTACAAAGACAAAGTAGTCTTTAGAGAATCAACATTTTAAATTAGACAGAGGATATTAAACAGATTTACTTTCTTAAAAATTGCATGCAAGAGGAAAATGTCAAACTGTAATATATGAAATAGGGAATGTGGATAGTGCTGTCACTATTTTTGTTTTATCTGAGAAGTTATGAGTTTACAAAGCAATCATGCCAACACACCACACAGGATTCCCATACACTGCCCCACCACCAACACCTTACATTTGTTACAACTGATGAAAGAATATCATCATAATGATATTGCTATCTATAGTCCATAGCTTGTATTTGGGTATCATTCCCACACACTACCCTATAATTAATGCCCTGTATTAGTATTAGATATTTGCTATAGTTCATGAGAGAATGTTCTCTTATTTGTCCTATAAACCACAGTCCATCATTCACCACGGGGTTCACTGTGTTATACAGTCCCTGCTTTGTTCAATGCATCCAAAGTGTCCACTCAGTGGTTCTGTTTCATCAGAGATGTGGTGTCACCAGCTCAGCCCATTTCAGAATGTTTTCATTGCTACAAGAGGAAAGATCCCATACCCTCTTATACACGCCCATCATTGACCCTTAGTGCTGTCACTATTCTTCTTTTATGATGTTTCTCAGCTTTCTGAAGCCATCTGATGATTATTGATGAATGTCTCAAGAACATGACAAAACTTGTAAGAACACCTATTTCTTATAAAGTAAGCTTGCCTATCTAATGGAAACAGCATGCACTGGTAATTAAGAGGAAACAGTGTTCTTCATGTAAGCTTCTCCATATGACTTACAAACCAAGAAGTGTTTTAAACCGAAACAATGATCGCTTCTAAATCAGGGAAGAGGCGGCTTATAAATAAATGGCTTAAGTCTGAAGCAAAAGAACGAGGGAAAAATTCTAATTTGAGCAGTAATAAAATAGATTTGAGACAAAAATTCTCAGAAGTAGGTGTGGGTACACTTTTCTTGGGCAATGGCTGCCTTCCAACGGTGCCTTTTACTTGTGCGGTGAGGAGGTCTGAAGTTCTGTGTTAGTTATCATCAAAGCAGGTCATTTCTCCCACCTGGACTTTATGCCCCAATCTTTTCTTCTACTTGTTTTCTAAAAAAGCTTTGTAATTTAATCTATTTGTTCAATAAATAGTATACTTCTTGATGTTGCCATCTGCAACTTGCAATATGCTAAGTATTACATAGAAAAAAATATAAAAGCAAAATACTGAAAATTGTAATACTTGATTAGCTAGACATTGGGGTAGATGTGGGTTTATGAAGGACTAACATGGGGAGAGGGTGGAGACGGAAGGATCAGTTTCGACAGTGTGGGAATATTCAGAAATAAGATTGACTTGTGTATTGACTAAGGGTGATGGCAGTAGAAAAGGAAAAGTAGGGAGAACACATATTAAACAAAGATTGTGGGATGTTGTAATACTTGCCACATACATCTCATATGCGTACCACATCTTCCACAGAGACTCCCTCAGGCAGCTTGCCTTCTTCAAGTACATCTCCACCATCTTGCCATTGTTCTATGTGTGTGTCTTTCAAGTATTAGATAGTAGTTACAGAACATGGCTTTTGAAGCATAATTGATTCCAAACCCTGACTAATACAAACCTTTAAGCTCTTCTTTTCCAAATCTGTTTCTGGCCACAAATCAATGAAGAATGCAAAGTGAAATGGCCTTGAAAGTTGAGGAATGGGACAAAGGTAATGCGGTTCAAAAAAATGAAAGACAGTGGTCAGATTCCTTCCATACTTGGAATTCACGGGCGATCCACTCAAGCAGACGTCATCGTCCAGGAGCTGCGCTGGGGACCAGATGAGCCGCACAGCGGCTGGCGTCTCTGGTCAGACACACTTGCTCTGCCTGGAGCCACCACCGCAGCATCTCAGGAAAGCAGCCTGTCCTTGCTCTCCAAAGCGAGGCCACTAAGCTACTAACACGATAGTTCCTTTCGAAGGGTTGGGGTATAAGTGTGAAATTATTTGGACTTCCTTTCTCTTATTTGGACTTGGTTTGTTTTATGACTGACAGAGTCATCGTCAGATGCAAGGACAAAGGGTTCCATCAAATTGGTTCTCTGTGATGCTAAGCATGTATCTAGCGATTGAAAAAACTTCTCCACCTTGGTGGAAATAACCAAAACATCACTAAGAAATGTAGAAAAGAAGATCAAGGAAAGTAAGGTATGTGCTTTTGTTTTACTGCAAAGCACTTTGTTAGTAAAGAAAATAGTCCTAAAAATTGGCATCTGCCATTTGTGTGATCCATTGTCAAGTGAACATGCTGTACATAAAGAAAATCTTTTCCAAACTCCTCGTTACTGACATAATCAACAATTTTCTCCTGATGTGCTTTAATCCTGGAAGTGTGTTTTCTTTAATTTCTCACTTAACAGATGTCTTCTCCATCTGGCGTTCAAAAATATTGTTAGTTGCATACAATTTTATTTTTCAAAAGGCAGCTCCCAAATATGTTTTACATCAACAATCTTTGAGTTATCTTAGAGATTTCAGCATCTTGTTGATTTGCCTCCATTCCATTATTTTGAGAACTATTCATCAGTCCTATTCATTCTGTAGGTTAAGGTGAGTCTGGGCTCTTAAAAGAGAAGAATACAAAATGTGGCCTTCATTTTACATGCATGGAATCTCATATAGCAAATATGGTCGTCATTTTGTATATTCTAGGTGTGCTCCAAAAGCCACCTACAGCTGCCTTTTGGGAGAAGGAGATTTTAGAGGAAACCACGATACAGATCCTCCTTACTGTTATACCCCATCAGATTAAGCTCCTTGTTTCCTATCTTTAAACGTCTCACACTTCTTGTCCATAACCACCCCCTCCCCACCCCAGCATTTCTCCTAATGCTCTGCTCTTCTCTCCCCATCTCGTCATCACAACTGTCAGCACATTTTTGACACCAAAGTCACCAGTAACTGGAAACATGAGCTTTAGGGCCAATCTTTGAGAAGGTTCTTAAACACATCGAGGCAGTGTCTGTCCCATTGTTTGTTTCCCAATAACCTTCCTGTTCCATCCAAATTGAGCTCCAATTTTTGTAGAAAATGGATGGAGATCCCTTGAAAACAGGGCCCTCTGCAAGCCCCAGGGAACGAGTTACGGCAAGTCCCAGCCAGTCACGGTGAGTCCATTCTCCTTTGCCAGATACTCACTTTTCCAGTTTTTCTTGGAACAAAGAATGGACCTGAGACACGGTTGTGGTCAATGACACTAACAGGGACATCGGTTGGAAAGGATTTTCTCCAGAATAAAATAGACAAAGCCTCACAAAACCTATTGCTTCTTCTGCCCTATCCCTCCCACTCTGGGGGCTGGTATGAGCACTTGGTTTGAGCAGCTGCAGTCATCTGATAACACAAACGAAAAGCCAGGAGGAGAACAGGGACCCCAGCAGCACCTGGCATGGCTGGGCGGCTGAACCTTGGTGGGACCACATCATTTGAGAGCTTCTGGGGGGCTTTCCTTGCTGTCTCCCGTCAGTAAAATTTGGTTTAAGCTGTGGACCATCAGTCAAATGTCTAGCTGTTAGTAGGAGTCATTCTACTTTTCACGTGGTGGTAATAATGTCATTTGCAAATGTGGGAGGTAGAGGAATACGGAGAGAGAAAGTTGGAATATAAAGTGGTGCAGTTACCTGCTGCTCTTCCAGAAAAGACTTCCAGCGATCATCAGGACCCAGCTGAAACTTACTACCCTCAGTCAAAAAGAAAAAAAGAAAAGTTTTTGCCAACATTTCTGTTGACTGGGTGTAAAATGAGACAGCCATCAAGAAGCGCCCGGAAATGACAGTACCCAAAGCACAGAAAAAGTTCAAATTAGAGAAAAGGGGTTTCAAATTATGAATGGGTTTTTCCACCTCCTCCCACCTCTTTCTGGTTCTCTGACTTCATTCACAACATAACAGAAACGAATAATTGAATGAAGAAAAGAGACAGAGGGAAGCGGGTGTGGCTCAGTGGATAGAGCCCCCGTTTACCATATGGGAGGCCCAGGTTCGC
>JAQZBX010085008.1:0-13182 GCA_029593785.1 Cabassous unicinctus | reverse complement strand
TGTGTGTGTGTGTGTGTTGTTCTATAAAGGAAGAAAATTCCATTATATCTGATATAAATTCTCTTTTATTTTCCTTCATTTTAAAATAAATTCTCTTTTTGAATGTCATCTCAAGGTATTTTCCTACATGGTTAATGAGCATGTAACTCTGATATGAAAATAATTTTTAATATTCTCCTTTTTAACTCTACTACAAATTGGGATTTGGTATACATTTTTGAATTGCATCCAAAGGGCTATAGTTACTTCCTTACCCAGTGGTGGTGGTGTTAAGGCTTCTTATCCATAATGTGGACCCACATAACTGACCCCAACTGAAAAAAGCAGTGTAGAAGTCATGCCCATGTATATAGGGCAGATAATCCTTCTTCCACACATTCCTTATTTCAATGTGCCCTAAAATATTAATGAAGTGGGTGATGGGAATTTTTCAGAGTAAACTATCTTCTTCTATATGTAATCTCTTGGAAGTGTTCCTTTAATTTAAATCACACACCCCGTCTGATAATCATACTTACTTAGCCTGACTACCTGTGATGCACCATGAATTTAAATGTACTCAGATACTTTCGTAATTGAACCAATATCAATGCATCACCATTTCAGTAATAAGAAACAACAGCTGGGAGAACAGTGGAAGGAAAAACATGTCATAAGACATATTTGATCTCACTAGAGAAATAAGACTTTCAGCAATTTGCAAGTGAAATTTAGTTCTATGATTTAGGCTTTATTATTTCAAGGCAAAAAATAAATTAGCAAGCAAAGGGACAAACAGGTTCTCTAGACCAACTCACACTGGTGCGGAAATACTCCCGATTATAAATTCATTGGTATTCACTTGCTATTTCAGCTGTACTCAGGCCTCCAGTGAAAGGACCTTGCCTATTTATTTTCAGAGGCATTTCCATAATTCTCTAAGCATCATAGACCTGATATTCAGCCAAATTTCCATTTTCTTAATTTTATACCATTACTTCCATTTATACCTGCCCCCACCCCCTATTCCATAGGATTCTTTCCATCCCTTGGAGAACAGAAATATTACACTCTTGTCTGTGACTCAGCTGCCATTTAGTCACACTACAGAGACTGTCTTTGCTCACATCTATATAAAATAGATTAAATGATATAAAGACTAAAAAATTAAGAACACAATCAATAAATATTCACATTCATACTCATTTTTAAGTGTTAGAAAATAAAATTATAACCAATGGAAATGTTTCAAAGTAGTAAGGACTGCTGACATGGATAGATCGAAAGGTGAACTGAAAACTTCAGTTGAAATAATTGTAGGGTAATGGAATTTGGTCTGAGTACCTGGCTCCTTGACTTAAGTTTACTACTGAACATGAACTACCAAGATGTTACCAAAGTTTTTTTTATTCCAAATGCCATATATAATATCCAACTTAAATTCAATAATACATATTGTGGCAGAGCCTTCTACCTTATAAATGTGAAGGAACCCTGCTATAATGCCTCAGTTGGGGAAGAATGCATGTCTTGGTTTGGAGTAGATGCCATACAAAATTGGGTGGCTCCAGCTTCCCTTTCTCTGTACATCTCTCCCAATTTCATAAGTAGACTCAGGGGCAGGAAGGGATTATGGCAATGATGCAGCTAAAAAGCTCCTTCAAGGTATATCAGCTGCTAGAACTTTCCTTTGATGTTTTGAAAGGGCAGAGCTTTCAAGAAGAGGAAGTCTTTTTGTTTTCCTCAGTCCAATCAGAATGAATGTGAATGTGCCTAATGGTTTCTAAAAGCTCTCAGAGCACAGGGGGGACCCGTGTGTCTGAGGTGGATGTCTCCCCCCTCCCCCCATTAGGCACATTCACATTATTTTCTTTAATTTTAAATGTATAGTGACATCATGAGAATGAAATCATATAAATTTAATTTATAGTAAGAAGATAGTTTATATATTTCAAAGAAATGTATTTCAGGACCACTTTTTTTTTTTCCTGCCATAAACTGAGCTGATTTTGTCAGGTTCATTATTTAGAAAATTAGGAATTCATCCCTCCTTCACACTAAATTTGGGACAAATAAAAGATATTCGTATTCAGAGAATAGGAAAAGTTTATTTCATGGAGTGACTTTCATAGTCACTAAACAGAACAACTTGGGCATTTCAATATTTTCTCCTGACAGCATAGATATTACACTGACTCTAATATTAGTTTTCATATATCATTTCTATACTTGTATAAGAACATCTGCTCATATGATTTATCTGCAGCTTAGCACAATCAACTACTTACCTCTGTTTGAGGATTAAAAGAAACTCATTATACCCAAAGGAAGCTGAGAAGTTAACGAGTTTGTAGATGGGAACAAATCAAGGCCTATTAACTATAAGGAACCTGAAGTGCCAATATATCATATATTGGACACACAGCAGCCGGGAGCCATCACGTAAAACGCTGATACGATGTTGAGCAAAGAAATGGAGCAGATCCTAGAAACGAGGGAACTCATCCTTTTGGTGGCGCTGTTGCTATGCACTAATGCTGGACACACAGCACGCAAAAATTATCACTGAGCAGGCTGAAGCAGCTTTGTTTTTCGAAGATCAAGATGCTAGAAATTTGGGGGTGACGGAGAGAAGTGAAGGCTAACTAAAAGAACGGGAGATAAGATAATCCTGCCATGTTAAAAGATAAAGACAATATTTTTATGTTGTTATGTGAAACCCATGAAAATGGCAATAATGTTGCAAGGTTAACCAACACCATAAATAACTTGTCTGAGAAAATCACCGTATGCTTATAATTTTATTAAGTGCTTTTTCCCTCAAATATTATACTCTGCAATGTGCCATGTTGATGAATGCATGTGATAAGCTTTTATTTTCCCCCAAGTTGAAGAGACTTCTGTGCTTGATAACAGGCTAGAGGAATTCTTAACTTGAAGGAATAATGGCTTTGGGGCATCTGCTCACAGGGTAGCTAGGCACCCACATTAGGCATGCTTTTCTTTTTTTTTTTTTGAATCTAGGTTAGAGGCAGGACAGAGAAATAATGAAACGCTAAGGATTTATTTGTAAAGCTCCGAGGTGGCTAGTCTGGCTGAAGTACACATCTAAACAAATACAACAGAACCTCTGGCCACCCTTACAGCCCTCAGTAGTCATAAAAAGGGAAAACATTCTAGAAATCTTTTCTGATCACTCAAATGGTCCTTTGAGGAGAATAACCTCAGGGGAGCAGCAATTTGCAATTAGTGTGAGCTTACTCTGCCAGGCACTGAGCATGTATGTTCCATACACTCATTTAATTCTTATAATGCCAGTAGGAGAAAGGCCCTTTTATTAGTCTCATTTTACAGGTGATTGTGCCAGTAAATGGCAGGGCTGGGATCTGAGCCCAGGTTGGCTTTGTCTAGAGCTCATATTCTATTGGTCACCATGTGAAGCCATCATGTCCATTAACAGCTCTTCTTTTTTCTTAGAAAAGAAAGCACACATATACAACAAACACATACACCAAGACATGATTTTAAGCTATTGTCAATCAAAATCCCTCACCAAAATTAAATTCTCTTAAAAATCCATTATAACTAACTCCTAGTTCCCTTCCAGAAGATGCTGAGAGCCCAGTTTTTTAATAAATCTCATGAGGGCTACTGCTAACAGAAACCCTCCAAATCGATTACTTGTAGCCTGGTTTCCACAGAAGTTGTAAAGTATTGTTTTAATTGAATTTGGTTCTAAGTTAGAAACTTTGAAAAATTTGTCTGTCAAAGGCCAATGGATTTCTCAGTGGCCTTGATTTATTTAGCAAGAGATGCCTACAAAAGCCAATTTGCTAAGAGAAATATGGTTACATTTAATTACACTTTTAAATGACTAATTTATTATATCTAAACACCTTTTAAACAGTACATATTACTCTGAACTGTACAGATGCTGAGGAAAGCTGAGGAATCAACGCTTATGGTAAGCACAATAGATTTTGCTAAAGATCCTTAGATTTTACTCTGCGTGGGCTTTGCGGTTCCAGGCTGCACTGCGTGTGAAGTCCTTAGGTAAAGCAGCTAGACTGAATGTGGCATGCCTAAATCTCCTTTTCTTATGTTGGTCATCAAGCTCTGCCTAGAGGGGGATTTTTCCTTTGTGTGTATATTTAATATCCATTTATCAAAACTTGAATATAAAATATTACCTGCATCATTCAGGATTTATTTAAGCAAAGCAAAGCTGATGTCTGTTTTGGAGTTTTGATGAAAATTACCTTATTTTAGAGAAAAAAAGGAATTTAAAAAATATTATTGATTGAGTCATTCAATTAATGACTGACAACTAGCAATGATTGAGTGCCAACATCCTGCCAGGCTCCGTGCTCAGCATGGAAGGTATAAGTAATACTGTGACTTGGTGCTGCCTCCCAGAAGCTCACAATCAGGCCTGGGGGATATTGGTAAAAATGGTTATTCAACGTGGTAAGTGGTATAATAGGGCTGGAAGATAATGGGAATCCAGAGAAGAAAGGGAAGGTTTTATGAAGTGGTGACATTTGAATTGGACCTTCAAAAACTCACAAAATTGTTCTAGACAGAGAAGGGGGTAGAGGAGCTTTCCAGGCAGAGGAAAGATCATGACCAGCATGATGCGGAAAAAAAAAAAAAAGACTTGGCTCATTTGGTAATGGGCTAAAATATACAGTAGTTCTGGCTGTGTGCATGTTGGATAGGGAGTGGGTAGATGGTCAGACAGAAGCCAAAGCTCATGGAAGTGTTGCTCAAGCGGATGGAGAAACAAAGGCACTAAGAGGAGGAGATTGTCTTGCTACAGAACAGATTGCACCGTCACTCCCTCAGACTTAGCTACCTAATTCTGCTCTTTTTCAGAACTCGGAATTCCTTTCCCCCTCTTGTTTACAAGATGATTTTGCACTCATTCTTGAGCTCTGACTTAACTGTTGCCTTCTCTAAACCTAATAGGTGGAATTAATTGCCCCCCTCACCTGTTCCTCTAACTCTTTATTCTATGGTCACTTACCACCCTGAGTTGCAGCGAACTGTTTACCTCTCTGCTTTCCTCGGAAATTGTGAACAGCTCATGACTGGGTGGAACCTTATTTGTATCCCCAGGACTCAGCACAGTCCATAGCATGTTGTAGCACTCCAGCAACAACAAAATGCGTGGAACAAACTAAAGGGAGGCAGAAAAGCAGACTTGGAAACACTAGAGTGTGATGAGAGTTGTCTCGGAGATATTCCTGGCTCTAGGGCAGAAAGGAAGGTGTGTCCCTGCAGAAGAGCTAAGGCTTGAGGGATAGTCAGGTACACAGGTATGTGCATGGTGCATTTAGGGAATTACGACCTGCTCTAAAGCATGGAGTGAAAGGTGAGGAGCAGTGAGAGATGAGGCTGGAGACGGGGACAGGTCTCAGGTCATGGAGGGCCCAGTATGCCAAACTCAGGAGGCAGTGGGGAGTCACTGAAGGGTTTTAAGCAGGGGAGAGATTAGATCAGATCTGGGCTTTAGAAAGATCACTCATATGAACAATGACATCTAACCTTTACTAAATGCTTATTATGTCTCAGATGCCAAGTGCTTTGTGTGGCTTGGATTGGAATCTGGGCAACTGGACTTCGGAGTGTAGGCTCCTAAGCACCAGGCTGTGATGCTTGGATTGGAGGCAGAGAGGGGCTAGGAGACTGATAAAGAATTAGTGTGAAAAATAAAGTGCCAGGGCTGTGACATTAGGAAGGCAGGGATAAGAGGCATAAAGCAGAGAGAAGTCTTAGGATTTGGAGACCAAGTGGATATAGGGGGTGAAGGAGTGGGGAAAGTAAAGATGTCCCCCAGATTTCAGGCTCGAGTGCCAGGGTGGATGGGGGCACCATTCATTGCGATACAAGAAGAGCATGTTTGAGGAGAAGGGGAGTAGGGAGGAGGGACGTGAGCTTCCATCAGGCATGCTGAATTTGAGGTGGCCGTGGAAAATCCAGTTGAATTTGCACAGTCTAGATTTGAGAGAGTTTGGGTTTCTGAATCTGAATATTCTATTTATTGAATGAAATTATGGAAAGCTAAAAGAATGTTGGCTGTGTGGAAGGGAGGTTGGATATGATGATGTTCTTGTAATTATTCACTGGCCTGCTATACTTTCAGAGTATGGAACAACTGATAATATTAATCACTTCTTGATTGTTTTTGACACCCTAGACACACTCAGGTCTATGCTCTCATTTCTTTTCATAGTTACATTAACCATGAATATTTTCCTTTCCTTTTATTAGTGGGGATGTTAATATTAAAATAATATTCTTTAACACCCTTCAGTACTCCAAGGATAGTGAATGCATTAAGACAATACTTAATTAATCTTCAGAATATCATTGTGATAAATAAAATTATAAGTTCTTTCATTTAGTTTTTCACTGGCCCGGTATAACTTCTAAAGAGAAAGTCATGAGCTCTCAGAAAGACCACATCAGTGCTTGTAAATTGTTCTACTTAAACTGTATACAAGCAAGAAGAAGCAGAATTCATTAAGGCATGTAATTTTCCATTTGGTGATATTTCCAATTTTGGAATAGACTGAATTTGATGCAATAATAAACATCTTATGAATACCAAAGGTAGGTTTTTCAATATTTTCTTCATCTAAAAAATTGACTGTTTTCAATTTCTCATTTGGTCAAATAGAGGGGTTATTAAATTCATTACCAGTGGTTTATTTCTGGCCGTATACTTTTAGAACAGAGTCGTTGTCAGGCAGGAGACTTTAGTCCTCGCCAGAATAGGACAGTGATGAGAACATGGTATCCAGGGCAACCAAGAGTTCAGGCTTTTTAGACCATAAATAATCATTCCTCAGCTTGCCCTTTGTAATGCTGGTCTCCAAGCTACTTCATGACAGAACGAGCTTGATCTGGAGGCCACTGTTCTCCTTCTTACTTGTGGTTTAAATGACTGCTGAGGATTATTTTATAAGAAAGGCAATATTTCAATTCTGTGGTAAATTGCATTGGCAAAAATCTGCAACTGACTCTTATGGTCTCAGCTCTGACTACAAGGCTACTCTGAGAAACCAGAACACAGGGACGCTTATGCTGGGTCGGTAGATGCTCTTTGGCACCAAGGCTGCTGCTCAAGGTCATACATATGCTTAATAGTTTTGTTAAATGAAAGCAAAGTGACGGCAAAGAGAAACCTGGGGTGTGGAAAAGGGGGGATAAAGAACACTAATGAAAAATTACATATTTTTTTCTTCATATCTCTTTAGGGTCAGTTTGAACTCCTCCTTCTCCCCAAGACTTGGAAGTGCTCTACAAAACACGGAAATCTCACCTTCCACGGGATACCTGTAGCACTCATTTGACAATTCAGTGATATACCAAGAAGTCACATATCATGGTGGTTAGGAGTTCAGACTTGGTCATAGGCCAAGCTACATCTGAATCACTTTACTTAAGAGCCTAAATTTTCTCATTTGGAAAATGGGACTCTAAGAGTGCTCATTAGATAATACAATAAAGTATTAGGTGCCAATGCCCGTGAAATTTCCAAGACCTACAAAGACATAGATCTGGTAAAAATTGGCAAAAAGAAAATTTCAAAAAAAAAAAAAAAATAGAATAAGTGTTTAATTAAATACCTATGATTTGCCCATTGTCAACTATATTTCAACTCAACCTTTATATAATTATATAGACGCTTGAATCAAAGTTATACAATTTTAAATATCCTTTCAAAAATTGTATAGTGAAAGAGTTATATTTAGCTCTGGATGAAAGTATATCTTAATATACTTGATATAATGTTGAATGTGCCTTTTAAGTAAACACTCCTTGGGCCTATGGGGTCTTAAATGGCTCTAAGTGATTAAGAAATGGTAGCTCTAATTACCATTACTATAATAAGTATGATTATTCTGCCTTATGGCATTTCTTGTGCTGTAGTGGACTGTTGTGTTGATTTTTATGCATTGCCTTTCCAATTAAATCATAAGATCTTTGATGACAGTATTGTGGAGAACTGATTGCACCAAAACACTGGACTAGTCTGGGCTCCACCATCAATCAGGTGGAAACTTGGTCATAGGCTTTGGTTTCTTCACCTGAAAAACAGAAAGACTGAGAGCTGCTCACAGGTGCTGGGCCACTGTGAGGATTATGGGCCATATTTAAGGGTGCTTTAACTGTGTAGACGTAAAGGAGTCTATGTCTCACACATCTCACAACATACATTTTCTGAAAACAAATAAGACAATTTAAGAAAAGACAATGTCATCTCCTAACTTTTGCCCCCAGTCCTAAAACACCGTATTTCAGAATGGGCTATTTCTTACAGGCATCATTCTCATTTTGGCCCTTGTTCTCGTAGTCAAGGCTGGGCTTTGTTAGAGAGAAGCTTGCTCCTCGTTAAGGTGATAAAACAGAGGCAAAGCCTGGGACTTACTGGTGGCAGGCAGGAGTTCCAGGTGGTTGTGTCATCACTGCTGGTACTTATGCTGACATTACAGGTGTCAACCTGAGAGGCACTCAGGCCATGGGAAGCCCCAGCATCCTCCAGTTCTTCATTCTGTTGCCGCCGTAAGCTTGCCAGCATCTGCAACTCAGATTCACTCATCTGGCTGGGCTGATAGTTTCTCCAATCATATTCCTGACCAGAGAGAAGAAAATGACACAGCAAAGGGTCACTTGGCATTTCTTGATTTTGTGGGCTATCAACAAATGCCATTCCTCCACCTTAACCTCTCCAACAGCTCCTCCCTCAAAGAGGTCCAGATCCTTAACATGTCTTTATGTGTTGCCTATCCCACCTGCCTCATGTTGTACATGTTGATCCTTTTGTTCCGGACAGGCCAGCTCCACTGTCCTTCATTAAGGTCCTCAAAAGCATCAAACTCATATCTGACTCGGTTCCGGTGTACATGCTAGTCCTCTGTGCACCATGCTCTGTCTAGTTCCTAGGCATCCTTCAGGTCCTAAACTGTCATTTCCAAAGGGAAACCTTTTCTGACATTAACAATCTGGGTCATGTCCTTTATTTTGCACACCCATTTTTAGCACTTATCATAATTGCACTTCTATAATTGTGTCTGGAGTTCACAGGTAGACTCTCAGCTCTACAGAAGCAGGCACCATGATGGACTGTCTTTACTGCCATTGTTGATCCCACAGCTGGCACCTAGTAGGTGCTCAGCCAGTATCTGTGAATTGCCTAATGATGGGGAGTGAATCATGTCCCCCACAAAAGGGCATGTTCAGATCCCAGCTGCTGGTCCTGTGGGTGTGGACCCATTGTAAATAGCATCTCTCCAAGAAATTACTTCAGTTAAATTGTGGTCCAACTGGAACAGGTTGGGTTTTAACCTGGATTACTGGAGTCCTTTATAAGCAGAATGAAATTCAGAGACAGAGAGAGAAAGTCACAGGGAGAATCCTCAACTCAACTGAACACAGACGAGAAAGGAGAAAGCAATGCCTTGCTGAGGCAAAAATTCAAAGCAGCTTTGTTTTAAAAATCACTTTCCATAAAAAAGGCCAGCTCATAAGGAACTTGATGAATTTCATCATTGTGAACATTATGACCAAATACATTCAATTTACAGTAAGATTGAGAATAACTAACATTGTTAAAAGACGTCAAATAAAATGTGAAAATAAGATGGGAACATGTGAGGTTTGAAAGCCAGAAAGGTCTCAAAGCTACAATAAACATCTACACTGATGTAGACTACAGTGTATATGTAATATGTCAGGCACATATTGCCTTTTAAAGTAATACTTCAACAAACCATCTTTAGAGGCTAATATAAATATTCTTTCAATATTTGAAATTGACATATTTCAGAAATTGGCATATGGAATTTTCAAGACCTTTTCTTTAATTGTTCTCTGGCCTAAGCCAAATTAGATAGCAAATGCTAACTTCAACATTGCTAAAATGTTAGCATCACATATGAGCAGTGTGATTTATTTCCAGGACTGGCATATAATTTAAAAGCAATTTTGAAATTTCTTGTATATCTAGAAACATTGGCTGTGCTCAAAATGGTTTTTTATCTAAGACACACTGGATTCTTTCGATATTCAAACCTCCACACTTACTTTCTTAAAGCGCCCTTTGAGACAGCTACTCCCTTCTCTTGCTTCTTTTCCGTCTTACAGGGATGTAAAAAGTTAAGAAAGTATAATTTTGAAAAACAAATTACTGGAGTTCCTATAGACATTAAAAGCTTTCCTTAAATAAAGCATTATCATCATAATTTGGGGGCTATGAAAGCTTGCTATCTAATAATGCAATGTGGAGATTTTCTAGAAAATTGCAGTGAAAATTCACTTAAATCCTTACAGTTAATGACGCCAGTAGCTCGGTATCCTGAGAGGCCAAGCAATCTCTAATAGATTTCCAGAATATATAATATGCTTTAAAGAGTTCTTCAGGGCAAAACAGATATGACAAGAAAAAGAATAAAATTTATACTTCAATGAAAAACACTAAAGAAAAAAGGGAAATGGAAATAATTTAAATTCAAATGAAGCAGTGGGGGGGTGGAATAAACATATGAAAATATGCTCAATATCTTTAGTCATCAGGGAAATGCAAATCAAAACCACAATGAGATACCTTTCACAACCATGAGATGGTTATAATAAAAATGAAAGGTGGGAGCAGACATGGCTCAAGCGGTTGAGTGCCTGCTTTCTCACATGGGAGGTACCGGGTTCGGTCCCTGGTACCTCCTAAAAACAAAAACAAACAATAAACAAACAAACGTAAAAACCAACTCAGAGGAGCCGATGTGGCTCAGTGGTTGAGTGCCAGCTTTCTACATATGCGGTCCAGGGTTCAATCCCCGGCCCTGGTACCTAAACAACAACAAAAATGAAAGGTGATAAGTTTGGCAAGGATGTGGAGAAATTGGAACTCTCGTACCCTGCAGGTGGGAATGTAAAATGGTGCAACTGCTTTGGAAAACAGTTTGACAGTTCCTCAAATGATTAAATATAGAGTTACTATAGGACATAGCGATTCTATGCCTAGATATATACCCAAGAGAATTGTAAACATACGTCCACACAAAAAGTTGTGCACCAATGTTCATAGCAGCATTATTCATAAAACCCCCAAAGTGGGGTATATCTATACAAGGAATATTATTCAGCCAAAAAAAGGATGAAGTACTGCTACATGCTACAACTTGGATGGACCTCAAAATCATTATGCTAAATGAAGAAGCCAGACACGAAAGGCCACATATTGTATGAATGCATTTATATGAAATTGTTCAAAATAGGCAAATCCATAGAGGAAGAAAGATTAGTGGTTGCCAGGGATTGGGTTAGAGGGGAAATGGGGAGTGACTGCTAATGGGTTGATGAAAATGTTCTGAAATTAAATAATAGTGATGGTTGCACAACCTTGTGAAGATAGTGAAAACCACTGAAAGGTACACTGTAAGAGTGAATATTATAGGAATTAAATCTCATTTTTCAAAAAAAGTTGTTCAGTAATAAGATGTGAAAATGAGAATACCAGTTGCTTGACTTCAGGCACAACTATAAGCAAATGACTTGCTGTCCTTTACTTCATTTTCTCTGTCAAGAAATGGAATTAAACACTCTAACATGTCATATAAGTATATTTGGCTTGCCATTGCCAATACATGGTTTTAAATTAGAAAGGAAATCTTGTTATTTTCACAATTTTCCTTAAGAAAAATAATCTCAATATGGGTAATATGTGTTTAGTATGATTTATCTAGCCACCCATTTGATTTATTTAATCCACAAGCCTGTACTATGCCTGAGGCACAACCCTAAGTGCTAGGGCAGAGGATTAAGAGAGGATGGGGCATTGGTTAAGCCAGACAGATCTGAGTCTGGGCCCTAGTTCCACCATTTACCAACTATATGTGGGTGGGCAAATTGCCTAACCTCTCTAGGCTCCATCTGTAAAAGGGGGATGATAGCATACACCTCAAGGAATTTTTGGTGCACTAAATAAAATTGATCAAATACTTAGCATAGATCTTTAAAAACACTATTTTAGGGGACTCCAAAGTTTTGATTTGCACCTTTGTCATAAAAGGTGTGCATATGTACCTCCTAAACACAGGTATGGCTTTAACATTTTCTTTATGAACCCCAGTGGCTTGTTTTTGGTACACACCTTCTGGGGTGAGTACATGGCAATCAGAACATGTGCTCCCTGTTATCATTATTATTCTTTTCTCTCATTTTCTCTGCCTCCTACCTTCTAGTCATCATCCATTTTGTACTATGCTAGGAGCTGGGAGCACAAAGAAAATAAGCCACATCTTTGTTCTCATGGAGCTCACAGTCCAGAAACAGAGACACAGCAGGTATTATATAGCAGGATATTATAATGGATCATGATCACTACTACAACAGAGGTATGACTAAGATGCTTGAAGAATGCAGCAAAGAAGGGACTTACTGCCCAGCAGAATCAGAAAATTCTCCCAGAAGTCCAAGGTGGCATTTGATAGTAATTGAGTTTGTTGACATATGGAATATGTGGCCTTCAGCAGTAGTGAATTCTTTCTACCACTGTCAGTGTAGGAGCAAAGGCTGGGGAGAATACCTGGCTGAAACACTAGAATAATCTACAGTGGTGGAAACTGATTGACTCATTCATTAATCTATCCCACTAACATTTATTGACTCTAGTATGTGCCAGGTTCTGCTGGTGCTGAGTTTGCTTAGAACTCTAAATTTCCATGATTCCACTTCACAGAAGAGTAAAATGTATTCTGATAACATATTGGAAGGGACAGCCAGAAATGAGCAGAGGGAAGAAGGGAGTGACTTTCTCTAGGGTCGTGAATAGAGCAACTGGTGTCAGAGACAGGTAATTAACTTAGTCCCCCGATGCATTTTTGATTTGCAATCTATTAATTTCAGAATCACCAGATAGGCAACACTATTAATTTTTTCAAAAAGAAAGCTTGCAATGAAGTCTTTACATTAAAGTGGACTCCAGCATAAGATGTCAACTAACTAAATCGCGCAAGGTGCCCCGTGTCAGTCTATCTCTGAAAGGCTCAAAATGTCATGGTACAATCCAATTTCATCTCAAAATATCTGTGTAGGAAAGAGTAGAGGCACTATTAATCATTTCATTTTAGGAGTGAGGTAATGGGCTCATGGTTATATAATTCAGCTGTCCTCAGACCCACGGTAAGTCCTTTGCTC
>JAQZBX010085007.1:0-13185 GCA_029593785.1 Cabassous unicinctus | reverse complement strand
TCTTTTGCCCATATTTTAATTGGATAGTTTGTCTTTTTATTGTTGACTTGTATGATCTCTTTATATATCATGGATATTAAACCCTTATCAAATATGTGATTTCCAAATATTTTGTGCCAATGAGATGGCTGCCTTTTCACCCGTTTGACAGAGTCCTTTGAGGTGCAAATGTGTTTAATTTTGAGAAAGTCCCATTTATTTATCTATCTATTTATTTATTTATTTATTTCTGGTTCTGTGGATATAAGGTTTAAGAAACTACTGCCTACCACAGATCTTTAAAATAGAGTAATATGATTTAAAGTAAAGGAGTGAGAGTCTTCCAACTTTGTTGTCCTTTTTAAAGACATTTTTGGCTATTCAAGGTCCCTTACCTTTCCAAATAAATTTGAATTCTGGGTTTTAGAATTCTGCAAAAATTGCTGTTGGGGTTTTTATTGGGATTGCATTGATCTGTAAATCAGTTTGGTAAGAATAGACATTTTAATGTTATTTAGTCTTACAATCCATAAACAAATAATGTCCTTCCATTTATGTAAGTCTTCTTCAGTTTCTTTTAGCAGTGTTTTGTAGTTTTCTGAATGCAGGTCCTTTATGTCCTTGGCTAAGATTACTCTTAAACATTTGATTATTTTGTTCACTATTGTAAATGGAATTTTTTCCTGATATCCTCCTCAGATTGCACATCAGTAGTGTATAGAACTCTGTTATTTTTGCATATTAATCTTGTATCCTACCACTTTGCTGGACTCATATATTAATTCTAGTAGCTTTTTTGTAACTTTTTCATGATTTTCTAGATATAGGATCATGTCAACAGTGAATAGTGAAAATTTTACTTCTTCCTTTCCCATTTGGGTGCCTTTTATTTATTTGTCTAGCATAATTGCACTAGCTAGAACTTCTAGCACAATATTGAATAATAATTGTGACAGTAGCCATCCTTTTCTTTTTCCTGATCTCTGTGGGAAAGTGTTTAGTCTTTCACTTTTGAGTACAATGTTAGCTATAGGTTTTTTTTTTTTATTGTGGGTAAAAATCAAGTTTTTCACAATACAAACCAATATTTGTAAAATGATATATACATATATATGCATTTTTAATATATGCAGTTTTCCATATTGAGAAAGCTTCCTTCTAGTCCTATCATTTGGACTGTTTTTATCAAGAAAGGATGCTGTATTTTGTCAAATGTTATTTCTGCATCAAATGAGAGGACCATGTGATTTTTCTTGTTCATTTTCTCAATGTGGTTTATTACACTAATTGATTTTCTTGTGTTTAACCTCCCTTGCATGCCTGGGATAAAACCCACTTGATTGTGGTATATAACTTTTTAAATGTGCTTTTAGATTTGGTTTCAAATATTTTGTTAGGATTTTTACATCTATATTCATTAGAGATATTGGTCTGTAATTTTCTTTTTTCATACTATCTTTATTTGGTTTTAGTATTAGGGTTATTTTGGCTTCAAAAATGACTTTGGTAGCATTCTTTCCTTATCAAATTTTGGTAGCGCTTGAGCAAAATCAGTATTAGGTTGTCTTTAATGATTGGTAGAATTCACCTTTGAAGCCATCTAATCCCAGCCTTTTCATCTTTGGGAGGTTTTTGATGACTGTTTCAATCTGTTCATTTGTGATTAGTTTGTTCAGGATTTCTGATTCTTCTAGGGTCAGTGTAGGAGGTTCATGTGTGTTTCTTGGAATTTGTTCCATCTTGTCTACATTTTCTAGGTTTTTGGCATACAGTTTTCATAGCATCATCTTATGATCTCTCTTATTTCTGTGGGGTCAGTGGTAATGTCCCTCCTTTCATTTCTGATTTTATTTATTTGAATCTTCTCTTTTTTTCTTTGTCAGTCTGACTAAGGGTTTGATTTTTTTTATCTTCTCAAAGGACCAGCTTTTGATTTGTTGATTCTCTCTATTGTTTCTCAGTTTCATTTATTTCTGATCTTTCCTTTGGCTTGCTTTGGGATTAGTTTGGTATTCTTCTTTTAATTCCTCCAGGGGTGAAGTTAGGTCTTCAATTTCAGCTCTTTCTTCTTTTTAACATAAGAATTGAGGGCTGTAAATTTCTTTCTCAGCACTGCCTTTGTGGTGTCCCATGAGATTTTATATGTTGTGTTCTTGTTTTCATTCATCTCAAGACATTTGCTGAATTGTCTTGCAAGTTCTTCTTTGACCCAATGATTGCTTAAGAGTGTATTGTTTAATCTCCATGTATTTATAAATTTTCCCTTTTTCCATCAATTATTGAATTCCAGCTTCATTCTGTTATGATCAGAGAAAGTGTTTCTGTATAATTTCAAATATTTTAAATTTATTGATACTTGTTTTGTGACACAACATATTGTCTATCTTGGAGAAGGATCCATGATCTCTTCAAAAGAATGTATATAATGCTGTTTTGGAATGCAATGCTCTATAGATATCTGTTTGGTCTAGTCCATTTTTTTTGTACTATTCAAGTTCTATGTTTCTTTATTTATCCTTTGATCAGGTGTTCTAGCCACTATAGACAGTGATGAATAGAAGTCTCCAACTAATATTGTAGAGTCATCTGTTTCTCCCTTCAGCTTTGCCAGTGTGTGCCTCATGTATCTTGGGCACTGAGGCTAGGTGCATAAATATATAGTATAATTATTTTTTCTGGTTGAATTGCTCCTTTTATTAATATATAATGACCTTCTTTATCCCTTTTAACAGTTTACTTTTAAAATCTATTTTGTCTGGTATTAACATTGCTACATCAGCTCTTTTTTGGTTACTGTTTGCATGGAATATCTATTTCCAACCTTTCACTTTTAACCTCATGTGTCCTTATATCTGAGATGAATCTCTTGCAGACAACAAATAGATGGCTCATATTTCTTAATCCATTCTGTTACTCTATGTCTTTTGATTGGGAGTTTGAGTCATTGGCATTCAATGTTATTACTGAAAATGAATTATTTATTTCACCAATTCTGACCTTTTCTTTCTGTTGTCATATCATACTATTGTCTATCTTTTTGCACTTTAATTTACCCTTTCTAATAATCTTAATTTCTACACTCTTCTCCAAGTCTCTTGCCCTTGTTTCTACTTTTCAAACTGCAGTACTTCTTTTATATCCTTTGTAATCCTGGTTTTTTGGTAACATTTTCTATCAGTTTTTGTTTGTCTGTGCAGCTTTGAACTCCTCTTCATTTTTGAAGAACAGCTTTGCCAGATACAGAATGCTTGGCTGGCACTTTTTCTCTTTCAGCACCTTAAATACATCATACCACTTTCTTCTCTCCTCCATGGTTTCTGATGAGAGGTTGGCACTTAATCTAATTGAGGTTCCCTTGTATGTGATGCTTTGCTTTTCTCTTGCAGCATTCAGAATCTTCCCTTTATCAATATTTTTTTTCATTCTGAACAGCACATATGTTGCGATAGGTCTAATTGGACTTATTCTGTTTGGGATATATTGTCCTTGGATGTTGATATTTATGTCTTTCATAAGGAATGGGAAGTTTTCAGTCATTATTTCCTCAAATGTTCTTTCTGCCCCTTTTCCATTTTCTTCTCCTTCTGGGTTACTGACAATGCATATGTTTTTGCATTTCTCATTGTCATTCAGTTCCCTGAGACTCTGTCCCATTTATCCATTCTCTTCACTGTCTGTTCTCCTATTTTTCCAGTTCAGATGTTCTATCTTTGAAATCACTAATTTTGGCATTGAGCCATTCAAAATGCTCTTATATGCCTCTTATTTATTTATTTTTATTTATTTTTTTAAAGACAAAATTTTTAAAAGATTTTATTTATTAATTTATTCACCCCCTTTTTAAAAATTGTTTTTATTTATTTATTTTTTAAAAGATACTTAGATTACATAAATGTTACACAAAAAATATACGGATTCCCATATGCCCCACCTCCCACACCTCCCACAACCTCCCATATAAACATCATTCATTAGTGTGCCACATTAATTGCAATTGATAAACACATCCTGGGGCTTTGTCATTAAGCATGGACCATAACTCACATTGTAGACCACACTCTCACCCATACAGTTCTGCATGTTACATGATGATATAAAATGGCCTATATCTGTCATTGCAATGTCACTCATGACAATTCCCAAGTCTCAAAAAACCCCTTTATTACAACTGCTTTTCCCTCTCCCTGCGCCCAGAGCCTCCAGTGGCCAGTGCATACACATCAATGTTGTAATTTTTTCCATTGCTTGAGTCACAATATGTCTATAGTAGAATATCAGTAAGTCCACTCTAGTCCATAGCTCTTCCCCACATCCTGAGGAGTTTGGGATGATGATGTTCACTCCACCTCCAATTGAGAGGGGGATTATTATCAGATGGGGAAGATGGATGGGATTATCCTGCCTGCAGCTGCAGACTCTCTCCATTCCCTGGGATGGCCCTTGTCCATCATCATCTCCCCGCCAGTTGTCATGGGTGAGTCCAACGAGCTGTAGAGTAGGTGTTGCTGCTTCACCGAGGTTCTGGGCCCAGCTGGCACATGGACAGCCCAAAGACTCAAGTCTCTGGAGGTACAGCTACAAACTCCACACCAAGTATAGGTTTGAATAGAAGGATCAGATGAGCCATGTGCAGGGAAGACATAGTTGAGTCCAACTCTGTCACTCACAGAGGCACAAACTACAAAGTAGGGCCCACTGGCAAGGCACCAAACTCCAGAGCTATCTGCCCTGACATAGGACCTGGGTGTCTCCAGAGCCCTCAGGAGCCCCACTATTTGGGGTGATATCCCACTTTGGAATTCTATGAGATCCTACTGAGATGTGCATAAGCGTTACCACTGGGATGACCTCTGAACTCATTTTGAAGTCTGTTCACCATATAAACTCATTTGTCTTTGCATTTTCCCCTTTTTATTCAAGATCTTTTTCCAGTCACCTTGCCAGTTGGCACTTGGTAGCAATCCTTCAGTGCCAGGGAGACTCATCCTTGAGAGTCATGTCCCATGCTGGGAGGAAGATCATGCATTCATATGCTGAGTTTGGCTTAGAGAAAGGCCACATTTGAGCAACAAGGAGGCTTTCAGGAGGTAACCATTAGGCACCCCATAACAATAGGCTAAGTTTCAATTTCAAGAGCAAAGACTCATAAGGTTAGTCATCAATGTCAAGGGCCCATCAGTGGATCATCCTCCTTTGCCAGTCACTGCCCCTGCACTTGGGGGACTGTTGCTGCTCCCTTAGAGAATGTGATTCTCCACTCACTGTGACAATGCCCCGTGAATTTTTGAACATTTTTATATACCTTATATTTATGCTCAGGTAGACTTCCTCCCATGCATCCCCCTTCCCTGACACCCCACACCAATGATCCTCCCCTGCCCCATTTGTAACCTTATTGTGATCCAAATCTTCTTCAAAGATAAAGCCATTACAATAGCTGAATGCTGCTTGTGCCCGCTGTCTGCCTTCTCTTTCTATTTGTTATACATTTCCTCTGTGTCTGCTTGTCTTCCCTTTGTTGCATCATCTTTCTACCAGCTCTCCATAGGCGCAGATCACCAGCTTTCTGCAAGCATGGGCATGTGCCACTAGCTTTCTGTGGGCATGGGCATGCACCATTAGCTCCCTGAGGGTGTGGGTTGTCAGTCCACCACAGGTGCAGGCCAGCTTGCCCTCACCTGGAGCCTCCCTGAACCAAACCCAGGGCCTTCCATATGGCAGATGTGAGTCAACCACTTGAGTCACATCTGCTTCCCCTGTTATTTTAATCTTATTCATCATGCCTTTCTTTCCCATAAGGTCTGTTACTTTTTGTTGCAGACATTCCAATGGTTCTTTATGCTCACCCAGTGACTTCATAATATCCTTTACCTCTTTAGTCATATTTTCTTTTAATTCTTTATATTGACTTAGGAGATTTGTGTGATTATCATTGATTAATTGTCTTACACCCTGTATCTCTTCAGGATATTTGATTCTTTCTTTTGGCTGGGCCATCTCTTCCTGTTTCCTAGTATGGTTTGTGATTTTTTAAAAGAATTTATTTCTAGGCACTGAATATTTTTGTGAGTTTACTCTGATGGCTGAATTCTCTATCTTGCCTATTACTATTATTTTTTCATAGCTCTTCTTTGATATTTAGTTCACCTTATTCAATGTCTATAATATTGCCCAGCTTAGGTTATCAAAATCATGCAAGGGACTCACTAATGGGGCATAAATTTTCTCCCAGAAGTTAGAGAACAGAGAGGCCCAAGTGCTGATTTTGTCCATGCATTTTCCAGACTGGCCAGCAGATGAAGCTATTTGGCACACCTTTCCATGGAGGTGTACCTCTCCATTTTCCTTTGTTTTGGTCTGACCAGAGTCAAGATTCAAAGTGGGCTCCACTGGCTGAATTCACTGAAGAAAAGACCCCCAACTTCCCCTCCCTTTTTCCTTGTAACAGCTGTCAGGGAGGAAGATATCTGCTCCCCTCTCAGTCAGCTGCAATGAGCCAGGGGTTTTACTCCCACTTAATAAACAGGGATGGGCAAGGGGAGCCCTTGCCAGTGACTGGGTCATTTAGCAATTCACAGTTTGTTGTTTCAGGTTCTTCTTCTCTCTCTCCCTCCTTCTCTGGGGAGTTTTGAAGCACTCTCCTGGTCTGCTAATCCCCAAAGCAGGTCCCTCAGGTAGCTTTTGGCTCTTACTCTGTTGTTTTTGTGAGAGAGCTGAGCCTTGCCTCCCTAATCTGATGCCATCTTCTCACAATTCCTCAGCCACAAAATTTAAATAACTCAAATATAGAATGAATATTTGATGGTATATTCATACAATAAAATACCAACAATGAAGTTAAGGAATTACCACTGCCTCTGATATGGAATAGTGTCACAATCTCACAGTATAATAGTGCAGAAAAAAGAAGATAGAAAGAGCAAATTTTGTATGATTACACATATATGATGGTTAAAATAGATAAATCCAAATATGTTAGGATTGCAATTACTTTTGGAGACTACAGGGAGGAATGTTTTGTGTTGCTGCAAATGTTATATTTCATGATCTATATGGTGGTAATATGGGCATGTTTGTGTAAGATTTCACTCAGTGAAACTTATGATTGTGTTGTTTTCTATATGTCAATTAAATTTCAAGGAAATTCCTTTAAAATAATATTAGTTGAATCATTAGTATCTGAATGCATAATTGGCAGAGTACTTATAAGACTAAATGGTGACAATTTAAATACCAGAGGTTCAAAATCAATGAGCTAAGTATCCACGATAAGATACTAGAAAATTGGTAGTATACAAATAAAAGAATAATAATATAAAAATGAATGAAAAAATAGAAAAGAAACATGCAATCAAAATATGAACATCTTAAGAAGTTTACTACATGTGCACAAATTCTTATACACAATTCCCCACCTCAAAATTATCTGAAAACCATTCTTTCCATTAAATTTGAAGTGAAACTAAATTTATGTAAGAGTCTTTATAAAAGTTATGTATCTCCCTTAGTTATGCTATGTAAAAGTTATGTATCTCCTTTTCTCAATTGAATTGACATACCTCATTATGAAGTCCTATTCTAGACTCTATTGGGATTTAACATTATATATATTCGCATACCACATAATTTTCTAAGTCTTTTAAAAATTTGAATTCACAAATACATATTGACCAATATATATCATATAAAATACTATGAAATGGCATTTGAGAAGATACCTACAGATAATATAAAATCTATTCAAATACATAAAAAAATTTAAAATTACAAACATGACACACCAGTGTCATGTTACATTCAGGAATTGTAAGAAAATCTGAAAGTTTCTGTAAACATTTAAAATCAATTTAAACAGTTTTAAAAATATGAAACACTAGTAATACAAACTTTTATAGCAGATTTTATTAAATATTAAAGGATGCTCTAAACTCCTTCAGAAAATAGAGAAGAATGTTTTTTAATTCACTTTATAAAACAGTATAACCTTAATGTCAAATTCAAACAAGAGGGAATCAGATGTGGCTCAATTGATAGGGCTCCTGTTTACCATATGGGAAGCCCCGGGTTCGGTTCCCGGGGCCTCCTGGTGAAGGCAAGCCGGCCGCGCCCTCACGGCGTGGTGAGCTGATGCAGCATGATGCATGATGCAACAAAGGGAGACAAGCAGACACAGAAAAATGCACAACAAAATGAACACAGCGAGTGCAAGCAGCAAGGGGGGGATAAATAAATAAATAAAAATAAAATCTTAAAAAAAAATTTCAAACAAGAAAGGTATTATGGTCCAATCTCACTCATGATTTTATATGTAAATTCCACACACCATATTAGCAAAGTGAAATCATCTCTATATGACAATTCATGGCTGATATATGTTTACCAAAAATAGATCCTTCTAAATTAGATATCCACATGTTAATGGAGAAAAATATATATGATTGTTTCTCAGAAAAATTTTTAAATTGAGTTAGAAATTCTTAGCAGAAAAATTTTAAGAAAATTCTCACATCTGATACTAGTTGTTTGAAAGAAAGAAAAAAGTAAACTTAGAGTGAACATTTCAATGTTGAGAAGGTAAAAAAAATTCCACTTAATCAGGAACAAGTCTATTGTCACCCTTTTGTCCAATGTTGCTCTAGAGGTCCTGGCAACATAGAAGAAAAGTTTTAAAATTCCAAAAATTTCAAAGGAAATTATAAACCTGTTATTCAAAACTAATGTGAATATCTACATAAAAAAAGAAGCTGTGGCTATAAGAATTATGAAGTGACAAATAGAAGTTTTAAGACATAGGAGGTTAAGCTTATGCACATTTCAGCAGGATTTCATTGACTGCCACAGTACACAAGGCCTCAAACAGTGGGCCTCCTCAGGGCTCTAGAGACATCTAGACACAATAAGTAGAGCAGACAAGCTCAGTAATTTGGCACCCTGTCAGTGGGCCTTACTTTGGAATATATTATCTCCAATGTAAAGGGTTAGACTTATTTATGATTTCCCTACACATGGCTCTTCTGCCCCTTTTATTTTAACCTATAATTAGCTTTATACTCATTAAATATATGCCACAGAGACTCAAATTTTTGGTCTTTTCATTTGCCCATTGAGCCCTGAAACTCAGCAGAGTTGCAACTCATACTGTCCAGTTCATTGGACTTGCACGTAACAACTTACAGAAGGATGATAATGGACAATGGCCATCCCAGAAAACAGAATATCTACAACTGCAAGCAAGGCAGTTGCTTCCATCTATCCCATGGGATCTAAGCCCCCTCTCAATCTGAGATGGAGTAGGCATCATCTTCCCAAAATCTTCAAGGTTGAGGAATGAACAAATGTAAGAGAGGAATGCAACTGTGGTCTTAAATAGACTTATTATTATTTTAGCAATGGAAGTACTTTTATCATTGACATAAAGACAGTGGCCGCCAGAGGTTCTGTGGGAGGAAGAGGGAAGCACAGATGTAACATGGGGCATTTTGGGGACATTGTAATTGTGCTGAATTACATTGCAATGATGGATACATTTTGTCAAAATCTATAAATTTGTGCAGTGCAAAGTATAATGTAAACTATAGTTCATAGTTAATAGCAATGCTTCAATATATTTCATCAATCATAAGTAAAGTATTACACTAATGAAAGATTTTGTTAATGGGGAATAGTGTGGGAGAGGGAGGGGTAGGATATATGGAACTCCCCTATATATTTTTTTAATAAATTTTTTATTGAATATCATTCATATATGACATGCATAAACAAAAAGTGTATTGTAAATATTGTGAACTTACAAAATAAACATACATAACATCATATGGGGGTCTCATATATCACCCCTCCACCAACACTTTGAATTGTGAAACATTTGTTACAAACTATGCAAGAGCATCATCAAAATATTACTGCTAACTATAGTCCTTATCTTACATTTGGTAATAAAACCCCAACCCACCCTATTTTTTAAAAATATATTTTAATACAGAGGTTGTGAACTGATAAAACAATCATACACATGTGTAGAATTCCCATAAAACACCTCTTCACCAACACACCACACCGTGCTGGAACATTTGTTACAAATTATGAGATAATATCATCAGACTATTACCACCAACCATAGTCCATAGCATACATTTGGCAAACTTTTCCATACAGCACCATTATCAACACAATACATCTTTGGCTTTGATGCAAGAATATTATAGTATTGTTGTTAGCTACAGTCTATAGGTTTCACCAATTGTAGTTTTCCCATGCTTCTCCACATTCCCACCACCCTGCAATAGTGATGTACATCTACTCTAGCTCACAGAAGGGCACTATTGCATTTGTATCCTCAACCACAATTCTCATCCACCTCTGGGTTCACTGTGTTATAGATTATAATTTAGATTATTCCAAACCTTTAGCTTTCTTTCAGTTGACATTTACTTCCTCAGACTACCCTTTTCAGCCACAATACCATTTATAAACTAGTTGCTACTCACCATAATGTGCTACCATCAACTTTACCCATTTCCACACTTTTACAGTCAAGTTAATTAAAGCTTCTACATACATTAAGCATCAATAGTTCTTTTCAACCCTCCTCTTATCTCCTAATAACCTATACTCTAAGTTTTAACCCCATGTGTTTATTCTTCATATTTAGTTCATATTAGTGAGACAATGCAATATTTGTCCATTTGTGTCTGGCTTACTTCAGTTAGTATAATGTCTTCAAGATTCATCCATGTTATCACATATGTACCAATTTCATTTCTTCTTGCTGCAGCATAGTATTCCACTGCATGTATATACCACATTTTGTTTATACTGATTGATGGACACTTGAGTTGTTTCCATCTTTTGGCAATTGTGAATAATGCCGCTATGAACATCAGTGTTCAGATGTCAGTTTGTGTCATAGTTTTCAGTTCTTCAGGATATATTCCTAGTAGACGAATTGCTGGATAAATGGCAGTTCTATATTTAATTTCTTGAGGAACTACCAAACTGTCTTCCACAGGAGGCTGCACCATTTTTACTCCCACCAACAGTGAAGGAGTGTTCCTATTTCTCCACATCCTCTCCAGCAATTATTGTTGTCTGGTTTTTAAATAATGGCCATTCTATGCAGTGTTAGATGATATCTCATTGCTGTTTTAATTTGCATGGCCCTAATAGCTAGTGATATGGAACATTTTTTCATGTGCTTTTTGACCATTTGTATTTCCTCTTTGGAAAATGTCTATTTAAATCTTTTGCCCATTTTTTAATTGGATTGCTTGCTCTTTTATTGTTGAGTTGTATGATCTCTTTATATAGAATGGAAATCAAACCTTTATCAGATATGTAGTTACCAAATATTTTCTCCCATTGAGTGGGTTGCCTTCTTGATGAAGTCCTTCGAATCACAGAACAGTTTAAGTTTGAAGAGGTCCCCTTTATCCTTGTTTTCTTTCGTTGTTTGTGCTTTTGGTGTGAAGTTTAAGAATCCACCACCAGGTCTTGAAGATGTTTCCCTACCTTTCTTCTAGGAGCTTTATTGTACTTGCTTTTATATTAAGGTCTTTGATCCATTTTGAGTTAATTTTTGTATAGGGTGTGAGACAGGGATCTTCTTTCTTTCTTTTGGCTATGGATATCCAGTTCTCCCAGCACCATTTGTTGAATAAATTTTTCTTTTCTAGCTGGGTGGGTTTGACAGGCTTGTCAAAAATCACTTGGCCATAGATGTGAGGGTCTGTTTCTGAACCATCAATTCGGTTCCATTGGTCTATGTGTCTATCTTTATGCCAGTACCATGCTGTTTTTACCACTGTAGCAAGGTCATATGATTTAAGATCTGGAAGTGAGAGTCCTCCAACTTCACTCTTCTTTTTTAAGATGTTTCTGGTTATTAGGGACCACTTACCCTTCCAGATAAATTTGCTATTTTTTTTTTCATTTGTTTAAAAAATTCTGGTGGAATTTTTATTGGGATTGCATTGAATCTATATATCAATTTGGGTAGAATTGACATCTTAATGATAATTAATCTTCCAATCCATGAGCATGGAATGTTCTTCCAATTATATAGGTCTTTTTTTATTTCTTTTAGCAATGAATATAGTTTTCTGAATACAAGTGCTTTACATCCTTGGTTAAGTTTATTACCAAATATTTGATTCTTTTATTTGCTATTTTAAATGGAATTTTTTCCTGACTTCCTCCACAGATTGCACATTACTAGTGTATAGAAATACCATTGATTTTTGTGTATTGATCTAGTATCCTGACCCTCTACTGAAATCATTTATTAGCTCTAGCAGCTTTTTTGAAACTTTTCAGGACTTTCCAGATATACAATCATATCTGTGAATAGTGAAAGTTTTAATTCTTCCTTTCTGGTTTGGATGACTTTTATTTCTTTTTCTTGCCTGATTGCTCTAGCTATAACCTCCAGCACTATATTGAACAACAGTGGTGACAATGGGCATCTTTGTCTTGTCCCTGATGTCAATGGGAAATCTTTCTGTCTTTCGTCATTGAGTACAATGTTAGCTGTGAGTTTTTCATATATAGTCTTTATCATGTTGAGAAAGTTTCCTTCAATTCCTATTTTTTGTAGTATTTTTATCAAGAAATGAGGTTGTATTTTTCCAAATGTTTTTTCTGTGTTAATTGATAAGATCATGTTATTTTCCTTCTTTGATTTATTAATGTGGCGTGTTATGCTGATTGATTTTCTTGTGTTGAACCAGACTTGCATTCATGGTATAAAACGCATTTGATCATGATGAATAATTCTTTTAATGTGTTGTTGGATTCTATTAGCAAGCATTTTCTTGAGGATTTTTGCATGTGTATTCATTAGAGAAATGGGTCTGTAATTTTCTTTTTTTGTAATATCTTTATCTGGCTTTGGTATTAGGGTGATATTGGCTTCATAGAATGAGCTGTAGTGTTCCTACTTGTTCAGTTTTTTTGGAGGAGCTTGAGTAATCTTCTTTGAATGCTTGGATAACTCATCTGTGAAACTGTCTGTTTCTGGGCTTTTCATTTTGGGGAGATGTTTGATTACTGTTTCAATCTCTTTACTTGTGATTCGTTTGTTGAGGTCTTCTATTTCTTCTAGGGTCAGTGTAGGTTGTTTGTAAGTCCCTAGGAATTTTTCCATTTCGTATACATTGTCTAGGTTTTTGGCATTAAGTTGTTCATAGCATAATCTTTTTTTTTTTTTTT